>CAXITT010000006.1:2548556-2577737 GCA_964033795.1 Lymnaea stagnalis
GTGCCCCACCTTGCTCCTACCTGCGGGCGCCCATGGTCCGGGGGAGGGGGGTTGTTGTTGATTCATATTCAGAACTTATATGCCCGAGTTTTCAATTTACCCCATATTCCTAGCGGTGTAACTGTTAGATGGGTGAGGGTCGGATTGATATTTTATGTATTTATTTAGGCATTTTTGTATAGCGCTTACCTTACAGCTCTAAGCGCTTTACAATTAATTATTAAAAATATGTTAACTATTTAAACTGCTAAAGTAACATAAAAATGAAAAACCAGAGACACTAGAATAGCTCTGAACTTCCTTCGGTGCGCGGAAATGACAGTGATATGTTAAATAAGTTTCAAAATAGACTGCAGGCCTGCGGTTAAACTTATTTGACTATGTCCTCGAGAAAATAGTTTGACATCACCTCTCTCCAGAGGCGTACCGTTGACATATTATGGCGCCTACTGAAAGAAGCAAAAAAAAAAAGCGTGATAAGTCTATTTTTAATAGCTAAGATTTAAAGCAAAAATTCAAGGTAAGGTACACATAGGGTTGCCAGACCAGACGTCCGGCAAAAGGAGGACATGTCCTCCTTTTTAGCTCAATATTCTCCGTCCGGCAGGCAAAGCTAAAATCTTTTAAAATGTCCGGCTTTTCTTACATTTTATATTATAATTTGTATGCATCGTTGTTACAAATATTACATCGTATGGTTACGTTGTTACAATGTAAAAGCTCTATGCATTTCTGCGAACCAGTCGATTTTAGTCATTCTAACAAGCTAGCTCTGTGCTGTATTATCAATGGTCAAAATGTTAATGGTATTCCCAGTTCCGACAAATCGCAAATTAAAATTGTTTTATTTTAATTTGTAATTTTTGCCGTCTATGTTTATGAAATGGCTTCTACAAAGAGAAAATGAAAATTCTCGAACAATATAAAAAATAAGTTTCCTTGCTTCTTTGAAGGACGCAATGAGAATGAGGCAAAGTGTACAATTTGCGTTAGTTACTTGTCCGTTGCCAACAATTTGAAGAATCTTAGCTGTGAACAGTTTTATGCATATGTGATGGCTAACGAGGATCCTCTGCGAAAAGTTGGCTCCTCCGAGAAATATGTTATGTAATTAATAAAGATTATAAGGCAATGATTGTACAATTGGCTATTTTAATGATGTTTTTTGACATTTTGAAAAAGGCGTCCATTTTATTTGTTTTTTTAACGTGACTGTTTATTGGTCGATTTACTAAGAGTGAGATACATTTAATTGGCATCTATTACAATAAAAGTGTGCTGACTGTGAGTTTAATCCGGGACGACTCAAATGAAACATTCAAAATGTCCTCCTTTGTCCTCTTTTTTTTTTTTATTATGCCCTCCTTTTGGTGTCCATGTATCTGGCAACCCTAGGTACACATAGATATGACATAGATAGCCAAAGACATAATATTTGAAACAAACAAAAGTAGTCTACAATATCTTCATTCAACATAAAATAATTATAGATTAGTCACGACTATTTTACATTTCCTTAGCACAGTGGTTCTCAACCTTCCTGGTGCCGCGACCCTTTCATACAGTTGCTCGTGTCGTGGCGACCCCCAGCCACACAATCATTTTCGTTGCTACTTCATAGCTGTAAGGATATGTGTTTTCATATGGTCTTAGGCGACCCCTGGAAAAGGATCACGCGACCACCAAGGGGGTCGCGACCCACAGGTTGAGAACCGCTGCCCTAGCAGATCTTGGAAAAACTCTCATCATCAGGTTTGAGCAACTTTTTCCAATAATCCCCTAATCCCCTAATCCCCTAATCCCCTAATCTCTTAATCCCCTAATCCCCTAATCCCCTAATCCCCTAAACTCCTAATCCCCTAATCTCCTAATCCCCTAATCCCCTAATCTCCGTTTGAATTATTTTCATAAAGAAGCGGATTTCTATTTTAATTTTTTTCTTGGAGGTGGGGTTGAAGGGTTCATAAACGTGGGGTTGAAGGGTTCATGAACTTGGGGTAGAAGGGTTCATGGAGTTGGGGTTGAAGGGTTCATGAACGTGGGGTTGAAGGGTTCATAAACGTGGGGTTGAAGGGTTCATGAACGTGGGGTTGAAGGGTTCATGAACGTGGGGTTGAAGGGTTCATGAACGTGGGGTAGAAGGGTTCATGGAGTTGGGGTTGAAGGGTTCATGAACGTGGGGTTGAAGGGTTCATAAACGTGGGGTTGAAGGGTTCATAAACGTGGGGTTGAAGGGTTCATGAACGTGGGGTTGAAGGGTTCATGAACGTGGGGTTGAAGGGTTCATGAACGTGGGGTTGAAGGGTTCATGAACGTGGGGTTGAAGGGTTCATGAACGTGGGGTTGAAGGGTTCATGAACGTGGGGTTGAAGGGTTCATGGAGGTGGGGTTGAAGGGTTCATGAACGTGGGGTTGAAGGGTTCATGAACGTGGGGTTGAAGGGTTCATGAACGTGGGGTTGAAGGGTTCATGAACGTGGGGTTGAAGGGTTCATGAACGTGGGGTAGAAGGGTTCATGGAGGTGGGGTTGAAGGGTTCATGAACGTGGGGTTGAAGGGTTCATGGAGTTGAGGTTATATGGGTCACTGCTGAATTGATCACTGGAATCCTCTCCGTAAATATTCCGCGACGCGTCCTTTGACCTTTGAATTCTTTACGACTGTCTTGCTAGTTTTTCCGCCAAGCCTTCAGTTCCTAAAGATTAAAGTCCATGATGTCACCCATATATTATATAAAATATAGTCTCTTGTTTTCTTTGATCGCCATTTTCGACATCATTCTTCCACCGTTTGAAGGCCTTTTTATCCATTGTCTGAAGATTTTGTGGTCAAAGGTAATTTTAATGGTTCCATTAACGTTTTCAATACAGCTCAACTACCTTATAACCATTAAAAGATTAAAAAAAAAAAAAAAATGGTTCACCCGCTATTTTTAAACCTCCTTACAAGTGGCCCCAGAGGCGTCTACACCCTTCTGGTGGTATAGGGGCGTCTATTCCTTCCGATCGCCAAAGAGGCACCTACACCGTTCAGGTTATTTTCAATACAGCTCAACTACCTTATAACCATTAAAAGATTAAAAAAAAAAAAAAAATGGTTCGCCCGCTATTTTTAAACCTCCTTACAAGTGGCCCCAGAGGCGTCTACACCCTTCTGGTGGTATAGGGGCGTCTATTCCTTCCGATCGCCAAAGAGGCACCTACACCGTTCAGGTTGCTTCAGAGGCGTTTACACCCTTCAGCCTTTTAGGTCAAATGGAACAGCTCCAGGACTGCCTAACTTAACACTAGATTCGTGTCTCGTGTTATATTCATATTAATCGGGCATGCCCCACACGTGGAATTTAAGCCATGAAGTTGAAGTGTTCACAATAGACAATTGGTTTGAAAGGGGCTATTTTTAGAAGAATGTATTTCGATCTTTTAATTTAAAAATTGCTTTAATGATTGATCGTCAGACAGTGTTAGCTACTAGAACATAAAATCGATTAACACAAATTAAGCCTCATCTCGTGAAGCTAGTGTTTGATACCACTGGGGCACGTCTTTGAATTTCCTTCTCCTCGCGAAAGCCACAAACTATGCAGAATATCCATGAAACAAAATCCATACATTTTATATTCATTGGCCCTAGAATGCCACCCCTCCAACAAGTTCCGCAAGGACGTAGCAAACCATCCTCTCGAACCCCTCTTCATACGCCAGTGGTGTAGTCACGTGGAATATACGTCAGAGTTATGGTCACGTGGAATCATACGTCAGTGTTATGGTCACGTGGAATCATACGTCAGTGTTATGGTCACGTGGAATCATACGTCAGAGTTATTGTCACCTGGAAACCTTCGATAACGATGTATTAATAAAAAGGTTTTGTGTAATTTGTCGTGGGAAGAAAATTACGGTACAGAGGACCGCAGCTTGCCCTCGGGCCGCCAGTTGTGCAGCTCTTTGTTAAAACAATTTTTCCAATTATTGAATAATGGTATACTTGATGCAGCACTCGAAGAAGTGGAGGCCTTCCCCAACTTGGGCAGCACCATCGACATACATGGTGGATCCAAAGCTGGTGTCTTTTGCCAGAGTTTTAAAGTCTATGTCAGGATTTGTGCTATAAAAGAAAATATGGGAGCCAAAGAGGCTGACTCAGCAAACCAAAGTCAGAATCTCCAACACACATATCAAAACAGTTCTGCTCTATGGAGTCAAAACTTCGAGAACAACGGTGAGCAGTGCGCAGGAAGTACAGACCTTCACAAACACTTGACTGAACGTAAAATGGCCAAACGTCAACAACAACAAAGGCTTACTGATAACGACGTGTCACCCTTCCTGGAAGGTGGTAAGCTGAAACGGCTAGGTTCATGGGGTACATAAAGTAAACGGCCCTACCATGTAATACCCTCACATACTCTCTATCAGCCTCACATACTCTCTATCACCCATACATTTTCATGTTCTTTTAACAAGAATGACCTGATCATCCATTTATAAAGCCTTCGAAAATAATTGTAGATGCGAGAATTTGTGATTTTTTAAAGTTCAGGTGAACAGAAAAACTTATAAAAATAATGTAGAGTATTAATGTATCAGACATTCAAACAATTATGTTAGATAAAAAATCGATTTAGATTTGTGTGAGTTCACTGAAATTTGAATGAAAGTTAACTGCAGAATTATTCACTGAAAAGGGAAGCAACTGCTGAAACTAAAGATTACTCAAAGTTATTTCTAATAACATCCCCTTAAACTTCAAATCATCCCAACAAATGATTCACAAATTAAGACAATTTTTTTTAGAGTATGTAAAATAAAAGCATGTTTAGGAGTATCAGTTAAAATCAATACCCCACCAACGTTTTATGAGCAAGTGTAACATATTAAAGGCAAAGCCATTTTAGTGGGTGTCAAAGCGAAATCAATGGATAACAATTGTAGAGAAAAACGTATACGTATATACTCATGCACAAGCCGGGGGGGGGGGGGGATAAATTGGGTTGGTCGGCGTGTACCCGGGTCAGGGGAGGTTGGTATAATTTAGTCCGGGAACTTTGATTC
Organism: Lymnaea stagnalis; assembly: GCA_964033795.1. NCBI lineage: Eukaryota > Metazoa > Mollusca > Gastropoda > Lymnaeidae > Lymnaea > Lymnaea stagnalis. The sequence goes on from CAXITT010000006.1 coordinate 2,553,610, forward strand.
TATTATACATAACAATAATTGGAAAGAGTAGTTCTCATCGAAAGTCTAAATAAGGCCATGGCCAAATTGGTTAAAATGTGAGCTCCTTTTACAAGTTGAGAGAACAAAGCAAACATTGAAAAATGTAGATCGCCGACATCGTATTGCTGTAAATGTTCAGTAACGATACCTGTAAAAATGCAAAGACATAAGGTTAGTTTATATGATTTAGATCTTTTAAAACTAAATCCAAGCATTTAAAACTACTTAACGTGTAGGTAAATTACACGGCAATTAGTTTTAACGTTTGGATTGTTCGGTCCCTGTACAGTATTGCTTCTCTGTCATTTCATTTTATTGGGGCGGCGTATGAGCGGGGTACGCACTGTGGGCGAGTAGGCTATATACTGGTTTATAGTAAATATACATTTATGAATTCAAAGTAAGTCTATGTCAATTTTAGTACAAATAATGACCCAAAGCGTTTTGTTACTAAAACGGAAATCCTACCAATACAATGACGTCAATAAACTGAAGCCGATATGTATTTTTGTTGTTTGAAAGGCAGGCTGTTAGCCATTTATTCAGGTACTATCAGCATGTAAAGACAAGCTTTATCTCTGTTGTACTGTAATAGGAAGAATCCCGTAAATAGACCAATCAAAAAAAGGGCAACAACATTAAACAAGATAAACAGCGTCCCGTATCCAAACACTTCAATAGTAGCGATCACCAGGGCAAGGCGGATTTTTCAATTAGTTCGATCTTGTCTAGCACCAACACACTCAGCCCTGTAAATTTGGAACACAAGCTTATCCTGACTTGTGGCACATTGACGCCACATGGCATGAATGTCATGTCTCTTTTCACAGCTTGAACCTAGCTCCGCCTCTCCACGTCCCGACCTATCGCAGTGGACTTACTTCTCCTCTTTTATTTCGCTCTTCCCTATTTAATCTCTCACTCATTTACTTCTGTCATACTTCTTTTGCTGCCCACGGATACTACTTCTAAGCTAATTGCTATTTTTTAAATTTTTATACCGTTTTTCTGTTGTTTTGTTCGCTGACGACACGTTCGTTGTTTTGTTGTGCTCCTTTTTTCAGGTTTAACCCAACTTCGTTTTACTCATTTTATATTGTGCTAACTTGATTGCAGTCTCTCCCCTTTTTACCGTTTTAAATTTACAAACCAGCACTTTGATGTTATAGAGCTACTAACCTATGTGAGAGAAAGAAGTATTTCTATAGGAGCTTGGTACGCACCGTTGTGTGGTTTAGAAAATGCAATCGGTTTGAAGATTTGTCTCGTCAGATGAATAATACGCAACGAAGGACTGAAAACCAGTATACAAAGAAAACGAGACCAAAGCTAGTGATACCAACAATATCCCATTTAATTTATGTTATTAAATTTATATAAAATTACAAAATAAAATAAACAGAAATAAAAAAACTCTATAAACTTACAGCACTTTAAGTGAAAAGCATAATTTTCAAAAGATATAAATATTAATCTACACAAAGAGTAAAATTTTGTTAGGCTCCTGGTAAGTCTCGACATATGCCTTTGTGTCTAGGAAATCTTGCTAATCACTGACGGATGGAAAGTCCACCGGCTTATTTATAGGGAGGGTGTTAGAACCACCCCCTTCCCCCCCCCCTCAGAAAAGAAATTCTAGAAATTGCATCACCCGAGCGTATTCTGTACCTTTCATTTAGCACTCATTCGAACGTGGGAAAACCTTTTTCTAAATAGAAGGGGTGGGTAGTGATAGAGCGCTAAACATTAAACAGGAGACGTTGGTATCAAAACAAAAAAAAACAACAAAAAAACCAACAAAAAAGCGGAGGTAAGTGGTGGACGGTCCATCTCTACGTTGAAGCAAAATAAGGTCAGCACACTCTATAACAGAGCTAAATCAGAATTTCTGATTCTTTTGTTGAGTTTTATTTTGTATCTTTATTATTATACTCTCTAAAAAAAAAAAAAATGTCGGTGGCCAATCTTGAACTTGACAAAATGTTCATTCAAATAACAGACTTTATAAGAATGCAAATTAGTGCTAACTCTTGGGGAATTTTATTATATTAATTTTATTTCTAGTTAACAAAATGTACACTAACATACATTTGGATGATCTTCACGGCTGAAGCAACAGCGGAGTTCCCCCACGTCATTTGCATGGGAGATTATCAAAGACCCCCAGCTACAGTTTCAGCAGCGTTTTTCTGACTTGGATTTAAAAGCAGAAGAAGTGAGACTTTTTCAAAACCTATTTGAAGGAGATGTGGCCAGTCACCCAGATGAACTGCACCTGAAGGTCATTGAGTTGCAAGGAAATGACCTCCTTAGGGACAAGTTCCAAGAACGACTGGTGGGTTTTGACCAGTTTACGCCAAAGGAAAACTTTCCTAATTTCAACACATTTTTTTTCATCAACTTACATTACAATCTTTGGAACAACATGCCTGTGTGAACAAATATTTTCAAGAACGAAATACATGGAGAACAATTTGAGAACAAATTTGTCCGATGATAATCTCAGGTAACTGTTGATGTTAGGGACCTCAAATCTAAATCCAGAAATAACTGCTAATCACTGCTATTTTGGCATCCAGAAAACTATTTTACCATTCCAACTAATACATGTGTTCATGTGTCGTGTATCAATGTGTTATTAATTTTTTTTATTTGGACCTCGAGTGTGTAGTCGGCCCCCGAAATGCTGTTTGGTAGTTAATGCGGCCCTCGGGCTGAAAAGTTTGGAGACCCCTGAGTTAAAGGACAGTGTGTATAATTTAAGCTATGGGGTTAACTGAACATATTTCGTGTTTTCCTTTTTTTTACTGTGATGAAAAAATACGTTTCTCCGCTGATACCTTAACACAGAGGATGACTATATGTAGTGCTGTCCCTGACTACGAGGAGTTCATTGTCTTTAGAATGTGGAAATATAAACGAAAGTTGTATCTTATAAATTTGTTACGTGACGTCATCTTTCCTTGACGTAAAAAAATTAAACGACTTATAAAATCCTTCCAAAGTTGTTTGCGTGTGCATGTCGTTCATCCAGGGTGCATGACAAGCAAAGGCTGCGCCCCGTGCAAAGCCTGAACTTCGACACCCTCGTCCCTTAAACTTTTAATTGTATAGCAACAAACATATTTTGGATAAAAAATGACGATTGTGAAACCCACTTGAAGTTAAAACCTGGGGTGGTTACCTCTTTTGCCCCACCACCTCGGACTGCCCTGCATACATCCCACCATACACCCCTGCCACTTACGTATGCAGCGCCCCATGCCAGCTGGTGCATTAAATCAACACTGCAGCGACGTCCCTAATGTATCACTAAATAGGATGAGACCACAGAGCAGCGTTCAACGGCTCCCTAGTCAAGCGGCAAGCAGCACACCAGCAGAGAGCCCTATTTAGTGTGCTTATTGTCACAGATGATTTTCTCGATAACAAGATTTGACAATCAGCTGACTCCTGGCCACACAGGGGAGACTACTGGCCACGCTCATTCAGAGGGGTTTATGTTAATAAACAATTCATATTGATTCGGTCACTGGATCCTGGGGAGGGGGGCATGTGCTGCCCCGGGGGGGGGGGCACAGGCATATGGGAAATGAGAATCTTTGAATTCTATCTTTATCTTTACATTTTATGGCTATTACATTGTTATTTGATAAGACAATTAATTAGATCCTTTAAGCAATATCCTCTCAAAATCAGTCAGAAATGTGTATGTCGTCAAATATCAAATAATGACTGGTCATACACCATCAACTTTAAATAAGGTCAGGAACAATGAATTTGAAGATATTCTATTGAGAGAAAAAAAGTGTAATTAATATACATAGTTGCGAATTTAAATAGTTGTATAGTCTGTTTTCTAAACCACTTTATATGGTGAGATATCGTTGACAGTCAGAGTTTGTTTTATAATGAATAAGATCACCATTTATTCTTGATTTAAATATGGCGCAGCTTGCAAAGTACAAATAAATAAACGGACACATTAACAGCATGGTATAAATATTTTAACATGTCATGAACACTGCGATGCCATCTCATTCTGTGACATCTGCATGCTCCGCCCTTGGCGTGTAGCCCGAGCGTTTAGGGCATGACGCAGGACGAAACAGGCCAAAGTTAATCAGTGGTCCTGTCGCCAGTGATGTCTTGGGCTTCTGGTGGACACTTTCTAGAGGCTGGTGTTCGAACTCATCAGGTTTTCGTTTGTTTCGGGAAATACATGGCCACAAGACTACAACCGTCCGGTCACTTGTGCAGGTGAGTGGTCTCGTTGTGGAATGGGGGGTGGGGGGTTCTTATTCTTATAACTCCGCCTTCTGTTTGTCAGGGAACAAATTTGATCGCTCTGTGACTTTGTCTTCCAGGGGATATGATTAGTCTTAATTACAAATCGAACTCATCAGGTTTTCGTTTGTTTCGGGAAATACATGGCCACAAGACTACAACCGTCCGGTCACTTGTGCAGGTGAGTGGTCTCGTTGTGGAATGGGGGGGGGGGTTCTTATTCTTATAACTCCGCCTTCTGTTTGTCAGGGAACAAATTTGATCGCTCTGTGACTTTGTCTTCCAGGGGATATGATTAGTCTTAATTACAAAATGTTATGCTCATGTCATTGACATGGAGTATGTTCTGGGAGTGGCCTCACCGGAGTATGCCTCTAGGCTCACGTCTGCTTTTGTGTCACTTACGCCTTGAACCGTGTCTGGTAACATTTGTAATGTCTGGACTTAACGATGTTTTATGATCATATTTTTCAATCTATTTTCATGTGTCTCATAGATTTATAGAATATAATGTATACAACAGATGCATATATTAGATATAGACACCAATGTATCTAATAGATATATACAACAATGTATATAATAGATATATACACCAATGTATCTAATAGATGTATACAATAGATGAACATAACAAAGGTATATAATAGATGCATATACTAGATGTATACAATATATTTAAATAACAGATGTATACAAAAGATGTACGTAACAGATGTATATAATAGATGTATATAATATATGTATATAATATATGTATATAACAGATATATATAATAAATGTATACAACAGATGTAAGTAAAAGATGTATGTAATAGATTTATTTAATAGATGTATATAATAGATGGATATAATAGATGTACATAATCATGGGCGCCCGCAGGTAGTGGCAAGGTGGGGCACTTGCCCCCCCCCCCTGGATTGATTGGATAAACATTTTTTAGACAAAAATAGACAGAAAATTTATTAAAATGCAGAGAAAATAAAGAGAAAGTAACTAAGCTGATGTCCTGTCCGTTCGTTCACCATACAAATACGCTACAGTAAATTAAAACTATATTAAAACATTACTAAAAATTTTTGCCCCCCCCCCTGGAAAGTTGATTGATTTTTTTTGCCCTCCCCCCTAGAAAGTTTTCTGCGGGCGCCCCTGTACATAATAGACTTATTAAGTTTACTGAAAATGCAGCATGCGCCACAACTAGCAGTAGTGAAACTCTCGCATCTTAAACGAGTACGTGCTTTTGTCAACGGTGCATGGCTCCAGCCGTCACGTGACCATGGAAGCAACAGTGGAAACGATAACATGTTGGGCAGTTGTTGTTGTTGTTGGGAATGTGTCTCAGTTGTTGTTGTTGGGAATGTGTCTCAGTTGTTGTTGCTGGGAATGTGTCTCAGTTGTTGTTGCTGGGAATGTGTCTCAGTTGTTGTTGCTGGGAATGTGTCTCAGTTATTGTTGTTGTTGGGAATGTGTCTCAGTTGTTGTTGTTGTTGGGAATGTGTCTCAGTTGTTGTTGTTGGGAATACGTCTCAGTTGTGGTTGTTGGGAATGAGATCGGAAGATCNATGTGTCTCAGTTGTTGTTGTTGGGAATGTGTCTCAGTTGTTGTTGCTGGGAATGTGTCTCAGTTGTAGATGTTGGAAATAGGCCTCTCCGGGGAGGAAACTGTTCATCAAAGTTGAGCCGTCTTTTGGCTTGTACATTAAAGAACGTAAATGTTGGCAGGGTAAAGATAAAAGACCGAAAAAGATTTAAAAAAAAAAAAAAGACAAAAAATATCATCGACGCCACTTAACATGGTTCTGGAAAGATACCGTGACACCAATTAACAGAAATCTGGAAAGATACTCTGACACCAATTAACACAAATCTGGAAAGATACTGTGACACCAATTAACACAAATCTGGAAAGATACCGTGACACCAATTAACAGAAATCTGGAAAGATACTCTGACACCAATTAACACAAATCTGGAAAGATACTCTGACATTAATTAACACAAATCTGGAAAGATGCTTCATCGACGGAAGGGAAAGTCTGATCGACCAGTAAGTCAATGTGACTTTCTTCAGAGAGTAACGCATTCCTTTAAGAATCTTAATCCTCGTAGAGTGTACACCATAGCCGGAAATGTCCATAATAGATCAGCGTGGCTCACATATTTGACTTCGTCAAGCGTTTTCCAGCCTGTATGCGGTATGAAAATATACATATGTTCTTAAACAATCAGCCAACGTACATTAGCTGAAATTAAGTTTGAAAGATGCTTCCCTTATATTTCGTAGCGATAAACACACCACGTTCTGGAGAAACAGGTGTGATTCTCATTGTACTAGCGTGATTCTCATTGTACAAGCGTGATTCTCATTGTACAAGCGTGATTCTCATCGTACAAGCGTGATTCTCATTGTACAAGCGTGATTCTCATTGTACAAGTGTGATTCTCATTGTACAAGTGTGATTCTCATTGTACAAGCGTGATTCTCATTGTACAAGCGTGATTCTCATTGTACAAGCGTGATTCTCATTTTAAAAGTGTGATTCTCATCGTACAAGCGTGATTCTCATCGTACAAGCGTGATTCGCATTGTACTAGTGTGATTCTCATCGTACAAGCGTGATTCTCACTGTACTAGCGTGATTCTCATTGTACAAGCGTGATTCTCATTGTACAAGCGTGATTCTCATCGTACAAGCGTGATTCTCATTGTACAAGCGTGATTCTCATTGTACAAGCGTGATTCTCATTGTACAAGAGTGATTCTCATCGTAAAAGCGTGATTCTCATTTTACAAGTGTGATTCTCATCGTACAAGCGTGATTCTCATTGTACAAGCGTGATTCTCATTGTACAAGAGTGATTCTCATCGTACAAGCGTGATTCTCATTGTGCAAGCGGGATTCTCATTGTACAAGCGTGATTCTCATTGTACAAGCGTGATTCTCATTGTACAAGCGTGATTCTCATCGTACAAGAGTGATTCTCATCGTACAATCGTGATTCTCATTGTACAAGCGAGATTCTATTTGTAGAAACATATATTGGTTTACGGTAACCAGACTCCTCTTTCATTGACACGACACACTTCCATAACGTCGAAATTTCGTGATGATAGACAGCATCATTGTGTTACTTGGTGTCTTCTTATTAAATCTCTTTCTGAATTGTTCTCTCACCTTTTTCCAAAACACGATACCCCACCCTCACACCCTTTCCCATAACCTGAACAAGTTTGATATACAAGACGTCATAAACTGAACAAGTTTGATATAGAAGACGTCATAAACTGAACATGTTTGATATAAAAGACGCCATAAACTGAACGATGTTTGATATAAAAGACGTCATAAACTGGACATCTTTGAAATAAAAGACGTCATAAACTGAACATGTTTGATATAAAAGACGTCATAAACTGGACATCTTTGATATAAAAGACGTCATAAACTGAACATGTTTGATATAAGAGATGTCATAAACTGGACATGTTTGATATAAAAGATGTCATGAACTTAACATGTTTGATATAAAAGACTCATAAACTTAACATGTTTGATATAAAACACGCCATAAACTGAACGATGTTTGATATAAAAGACGTCACGAACTGAACATGTTTGATATAAAAGACGTCATAAACTGAACGATATTTGATATATAAGACGTCATAAACTGGACATCTTTGATATAAAAGACGTCATAAACTGAACATGTTTGATATAAGAGATGTCATAAACTGGACATGTTTGATATAAAAGATGTCATGAACTTAACATGTTTGATATAAAAGACGTCACGAACTGAACATGTTTGATATAAAAGACGTCATAAACTGAACGATATTTGATATATAAGACGTCATAAACTGGACATCTTTGATATAAAAGACGTCATAAACTGAACATGTTTGATATAAGAGATGTCATAAACTGGACATGTTTGATATAAAAGACGCCGTAAACTGAACGATGTTTGATATAAAAGACGTCACGAACTGAACATGTTTGATATAAGAGATGTCATAAACTGGACATGTTTGATATAAAAGACGTCATAAACTGAACATGTTTGATATAAGAGATGTCATAAACTGGACATGTTTGATATAAGAGATGTCATAAACTGGACATGTTTGATATAAAAGACGCCGTAAACTGAACGATGTTTGATATAAAAGACGTCACGAACTGAACATGTTTGATATAAGAGATGTCATAAACTGGACATGTTTGATATAAAAGACGTCATAAACTGAACGATATTTGATATATAAGACGTCATAAACTGAACATGTTTGATATAAAAGACGGCATAAACTGAACATGTGTGATATAAAAGACGTCATAAACTGAACATGTTTGATATAAAAGACGTCACGAACTGAACATGTTTGATATAAGAGATGTCATAAACTGGACATGTTTGATATAAAAGACGTCATAAACTTAACATGTTTGATATAAAAGACGCCGTAAACTGAACGATGTTTGATATAAAAGACGTCACGAACTGAACATGTTTGATATAAAAGACGTCATAAACTGAACGATATTTGATATATAAGACGTCATAAACTGAACATGTTTGATATAAAAGACGGCATAAACTGAACATGTGTGATATAAAAGACGTCATAAACTGAACATGTGTGATATAAAAGACGTCACGAACTGAACATGTTTGATATAAGAGATGTCATAAACTGGACATGTTTGATATAAAAGACGTCATAAACTGAACATGTTTGATATAAGAGATGTCATAAACTGGACATGTTTGATATAAAAGACGCCGTAAACTGAACGATGTTTGATATAAAAGACGTCACGAACTGAACATGTTTGATATAAGAGATGTCATAAACTGGACATGTTTGATATAAAAGACGTCATAAACTGAACATGTTTGATATAAGAGATGTCATAAACTGGACATGTTTGATATAAAAGACGTCATAAACTGAACGATATTTGATATATAAGACGTCATAAACTGAACATGTTTGATATAAAAGACGGCATAAACTGAACATGTGTGATATAAAAGACGTCATAAACTGAACGATGTTTGATATAAAAGACGTCATAAACTGAACATGTTTGATATAAAAGACGTTATAAACTGAACATGTTTGATATAAAAGACGCCATAAACTGAGCGATGTTTGATATAAAAGACGTCATAAACTGAACATGTTTGATATAAAAGACGTCATAAACTGAACATGTTTGATATAAAACACGCCATAAACTGAACATGTTTGATATAAAAGACGTCATAAACTGAACATGTTACATATTAATTACGTACTTTTTTTTGCTAACTAGCTTTTTGTTGGAGAGTACTGTTTTATTGAAGGCAGAGACGTCACATGAACTTTTGAGGCCCCAATCCTATTTTGGTTTTGTGCCCCCAGCATCCAAAGAATCAAAGTTAATGGACTAATTTTGTTTACAAAATTCCTTTGCGCCCCTTTAATTTGCAAAACGCCCCCCCCCCTCCCCCCTTCACCCACGGGACGGCTCTGATTTCGGAGGGCCAGGGGGGGGAGGGGGGAGTATGTCGATCTTGTATTAAATGACAATAAGTCTCTCAAAGTACTCGTGGGTGTCTTTTGGCTATTTACAGTCCTTTGGCGTGCACGGTCCATACCATTATGGGGTGCTTTGAATTTGGCCGAGAACTCCTGTTTAACATGGATATTATCTCTCCTTGTGGCTCACTTGATTTTCGGTTGGATCTATAGCATGAAATCGAGCGCGTGATAAGCCAGCCAATAGAACTGGTTGAGCTATTATTAAATTGTAGTTCTTGTTGGAGTGGACTCAATAAAATGATGCAAGGGAGCGATGAAGGAGAGGATAAATTGAATTGAACTACTAGGGATGGGGGGGGGGGGGGTGGAGGTGTAGGTCTTGAACAAATAACGCTCTATGTCGGGCCTGGAGGGGAAGGGGGTTTGGGGGAGTGCACGTAGGAATTAGATCATAACTCGTTATATAAATAAATAAATATATGTAAATGGAGATGTATACATGTGGATACGTGTACAAACTTGTGGATATGTGCACATGATATGTGTACGCGTGGATATGTGAACATGTGGATATGTGTACATTTGGATATGTGTAAATGTGAATGTGTTTATATGAAAATGTGAACATATGAATATGTGAATGTGGATATGTGTATATTTGGTATTGTGTACACGTGGATATATGTACATGTGGATATGTGAACATTTGGATATATGTACATGTGGGTATTTGTACATGTGGATATTTTTATTTGCGGATATTTGTACATGTGGAGGTGTACAAGTGTATACGTCTACATGTTGATACGTGTACGTGAGTTAGAAGGTTGCAGAAGGACTAGTTCAGTCAGTCAGACTGACAGACAGACTATAAGAAGTTTGTAAAAAGAGGGAAAAATAAAGTGGAGTAGCTTTTGTATTATTAGATAGAAAGATAGAGATATTTAACTTTATTGTAGTTTATTACCGAAAAGAAAGAGAGATTGAGAAAGAGAGGTTGAGGGTGTAAGAGAGATTGAGAAAGAGAGGTTGAGTGTGTAAGAGAGATTGAGAAAGAGAGGTTGAGTGTGTAAGAGAGATTGAGAAAGAGAGGTTGAGTGTGTAAGAGAGGTTGAGAAAGAGAGGTTGAGTGTGTAAGAGAGATTGAGAAAGAGAGGTTGAGTGTGTACGAGAGATTGAGAAAGAGAGGTTGAGTGTGTAAGAGAGGTGGAGAAAGAGAGGTTGAGGGTGTAAGAGAGATTGAGAAAGAGAGGTTGAGAGTGTAAGAGAGATTGAGAAAGAGAGGTTGAGGGTGTAAGAGAGATTGAGAAAGAGAGGTTGAGTATGTAAGAGAGGTGGAGAAAGAGAGGTTGAGGGTGTAAGAGAGATTGAGAAAGAGAGGTTGAGGGTGTAAGAGAGATTGAGAAAGAGAGGTTGAGTGTGTAAGAGAGACGAAGGGATTGGGAAGTAAGGAAAGAGGTAAAGTGAGAGGCGCAAGGATATTTTGGGATAGGATACATTGGGGATATTTCACTTTACAAGCTCTTTAACGAATGCGTATGGAATTACTCCATTGATCTCCAAGGGTTCTCAGCCTACACGTTCGATGCTCTGTACTTTTGCTCTAACGTTCACATACATATATTGAAACCGGCGTACTCAGAATTGTCTGCAAAGCAATTGCAGATTTAATCAAGTCTCTTGTACTCTATGATTATAATTTTGTTGTCGAAATTATAAAAAAAAGTTTTTTTAACAACATATGATTGTATAGATTTATGTTATGCAATCGTCTCTGTGAAAAAGAAGTTACCTTTCACATGATTACCTCGAATTTTAAGTCCAAATATACTACCATTTTTTGGTGCTATTCCTACACCAAAAATTTAAACAATACGCACCACATAGTCCTCAGTATTCTGCGCACATATACACCATAAATGTGCTGCTTTGACGATATTATAAACTTCGATAAAATAATTTTAACATTTGCAATGAACTTCAAATGCTCCTTTTTCGATTCGGAAATGACATCATGTGATAGAAATATTTGGACTGACCTTGACATTCTTAGCAGAAGATTCTGTAAAAGTTTCCAGCCGCTAAAGCTTATGTTTCTCAAGTTGTGGTCCCAGACGGACACAAAGATATATACTTTATTTTATGGTTGTCGAGTTGAAACTTTAAATAGCATGCTATCAGCTGAACATGAAACCAGCTATACATTACTATAATGAGCTATACATACATAAAATAATGTATACATAACTAAAATCATCTATACATGACTATAATCGGCTATACATAATAATAAAACCATCTATACATAACTAAACACATCCATACATAAATAAAATAATGTACACATGATTATAATCATCTATTCATGAAATCATCTATACATTACTATAATCAGCTATCTATATATATCTAAACTCATCTATACATGACTAAAATCAGCTTTACAGGACTGTAATCAGCTACACATCACTATAATCAGCGATACATCACTATATAAAACTATTTCGTTAAGTTCAATCAGAAATATCCAGTATTGAGTAGATCGTAGTGGCCTCCAAGGGGAGCACTGCAAGTATCTGCACCCCAATGCATTAATGTTCAGTCCGCCCCCTGCTGCACCAAATACACCCCCCTCCTTTAATTAAAACTCATACTCTGAACTCTGCCACATGCTATCCCCCCCTCTCCACCCCCAGGTCAATACAGCGCCACGTCAGACCGGCGTTGTACTGCATTTATTGAATTTTGCTCTGGGTTTTTTGTAATATTTGAATGTCTCAGTGGTGTCGTCTGCTATCTCTTCGTCCGGCATCGGTTCTGTGTCTCAGTGGTGTCGTCTGCTATCTCTTCGTTCGGCACGGCATCGGTTCTGTATTCGGCCAATTAAAAACTTGTTGAATGTTAGCATTAGTTTTGTACTACCCGACACTCTGGGTAATCATCAGTTTCCATGGCAACACTATTCAAGGGCACGGATTCTCAGATGTGTGACCGATTACAAAATCTTGAAACCCTGGCCTCGACATCATAGTCTGAGATCTGGTACTTTTTAACTTAACTGGAAGAAAGGCAAAATAATAATTTTTTTTTAATGATAATTTGTTGGTTGAGTCTATATTTGCATAGATCTTAAATCTAAATGGAAGTCAGGTTACAACGGGCATGTATCTGTTTACTCCATCTTTGGTGTTATTTGCAATCAACATCTGATATTGCTTCTACTATTGATCTTTTGTATATTATATTGTCTCTGATATTGCTTCTATTATTGGTCTTTGGTATATCATATTGTCTCTGATATTGCTTCTATTATTGGTCTTTGGTATATTATATTGTCTCTGATATTACTTCTATTATTGGTCTTTGGTATATTATATTGTCTCTGATATTGCTTCTATTATTGGTCTTTGGTATATTATATTATCTCTGATATTGCTTCTATTATTGGTCTTTGGTATATTATATTGTCTCTAATATTTCTTCTATTATTGGTCTTTGGTATATTATATTATCTCTGATATTGCTTCTATTATTGGTCTTTGGTATATTATATTGTCTCTGATATTTCTTCTATTATTGGTCTTTGGTATATTATATTGTCTCTGATATTGCTTCTATTATTGATCTTTGGTATATTATATTGTCTCTGATATTACTTCTATTATTGGTCTTTGGTATATTATATTGTCTCTGATATTGCTTCTATTATTGGTCTTTGGTATATTATATTGTCTCTGATATTGCTTCTATTATCGGTCTTTGGTATATTATATTGTCTCTGAAATTGCTTCTATTATTGGTCTTTGGTATATTATATTGTCTCTGATATTGCTTCTATTATTGGTCTTTGGTATATTATATTGTCTCTGAAATTGCTTCTATTATTGGTCTTTGGTATATCATATTGTCTCTGATATTGCTTCTATTATTGGTCTTTGGTATATTATATTGTCTCTGATATTGCTTCTATTATCGGTCTTTGGTATATCATATTGGCTCTGATATTGCTTCTATTATCGGTCTTTGGTATATCATATTGGCTCTGATATTGCTTCTATTATTGGTCTTTGGTATATTATATTGTCTCTGATAGGTGATCAATTACTTGTTACATTGACGACTGCGTCTATGCAGTTACTAACATGCCAACCATTGAACAGACGACAAGGGCGGGAGACTCGACACACGTTATTTTGGTCAGACAATTAAAAAAAAACCGACCCCGCTTGTTTGGGTGTGGAATTACCGCACGGCGGCGCCCGCTGACAAGCTCGCGCCATGACGCGAGGGTTCACGACAGTCGAGACCATGCTTGAGATGTGCCATACGTCAGTGAACCGGCCCGTGAGTACCTGACTAGGCTTATGTGGCCAGGGATGACTCAATGTGAGGTGAGTCACTTCTGTTTGAATGTCTTAGTTTGTGCTGTTTAGGGGGGGGGGGGACCTGTCACTGATGGTGTTCTTTTTGGTATACCCTCTCAGGGGGGGGGTTCTTTGTTTGTAAACAAATTAATGGGGTAGTTGAGGGGGGAAGAGGTCAAGGGGATGTGGCCAGGGATGACTTAATGTGAGGTGAGTCACTTCTGTTTGAATGTCTTGGTTTGTGCTGTTTAGGGGGGGGGGGACCTGTCACTGATGGTGTTCTTTTTGGTATACCCTCTCAGTGGAGGGGTTCTTTGTTTGTAAACAAATTAATGGGGTAGTTGATGGGGGAAGAGGTCAAGGGTCATGGGCGGGCTGTTTATAAACATGGGCTGTTTATAAACATATAGTATTATTGACCTTGGCTGTATATCTAGGCGCTTTGAGGCGCATCGCAGTGCTTAACACATTTTTTTTTTTTACACGAAGTATCTATGATTCATAAAAGTTTGAGAACTGCAAGCTACTATCGATTTTTCCATCACTCCAGTTTCGTAGATTTTAAAGGGTTTTCATGGTGCTGGTGTGCGTGTGTATGCGTGGGAGGGGCTGCACTGGTGGCTATTATAAAGTACTGTTACGCTTCATATCATGCCAACGTCACATGTATTGCTAGAACTCCAGCAAGTAACAATCAGCGCAGTAATTTCTACATCGTGGCGCCGAGACCAAACAGCTTTTTTTTTCTAAACAAACAGTTCACGCGACATTCAGGGTCACATTTGTTGCTTGTTTTAAAGTCATGTTAACGACAGCTTTAAAAAGGTCATTTTAACACATACTCATTAGAAGGTTACTGCCTGGCTGTGTAAGTCAAGTTCTCAACATCGGAGAAAGGTCTTTAGAAATTTAATAACAAAAAGCATTTACTGGTAAATTCTAAGGAAATTTTTTCCAGTTGCGGGACTAGTCAATGTTATCACAGAACTCTAAGACTCCGACAGAGACACGCTTCCCACGGCGTCCCACGTTACACTGGAGTCATTAATAAAAGTTAACTTATATTGTTTTGTTTACACAGATTGTTTGTGTCTAATTAATCTATTCGAAAGCTTTATGGCAGTCCAACACTCTTTTAATTGGATTTATGAGCAAGCAAACGTATAGCACCTTGATTATAGGATATTTTTTTTTTCCGAAAAGAAATTGTCCTCATGTTGACCTCTCCCTTGATGTATTTTTCTCCAATAATTTAAGAGCTGTTTCAAACCGAGTTGTCCTTGACTCGAGCTAATTAGTGAAATTATTGACCGAATGGGGATGCTGTAGTAGTATAACGCTACACACGCCACTGCACACACTACTGCACATGCTTTGGTAGACAGCATTAACGCTGCACACACTACTGCACACTCCAGGGAAGGGCTTCTACTGAGATCAAATATCATTGCAGTTGTTGGGATGGACGGCTTTAAGTGCAGTTTCTCACTACTTTGTTGCATTTTAATGTGGGACCCAGTGGAGGGGTGATATGGAGAGTCCCGGGTAGAACTTTTTGCTTTTTTAAATTGAGGGGGCGTTTTTTTCGGACAACTGCATATTTTTCAGGAAAGCAGGGAGAAAGGCAAACACCCGGGCGGCACTAACCTCAGCGACGCCCCTTATGTCACCATGTTTTATTTGTATGTGACTGAATGTCGCCCACTAGACTTGATTTGCATAAACGCACAGAGTCACGTGCTTTTGTGTCGACACATTGTACAGCACCAGACTGTGTTTTGTATGTCTGGCATCACATACAGCATCAGACCGTGTTTTGTATGTCTGGCATCACATACAGCACCAGACCGTGTTTCTGTGTTTTGTATGTCTGGCAACACATACAGCACCAGACTTTTGTTTCTGTCTTCTGTTTATCTGGCAACACACATAGCACCAATTTGGTTAATACAAAGAACACCGAACATTGGTGACATACTATTAAGACGGTACAACTTCATTTGTCGGGGAACAAGAACTCTAAGAGCAATGCTCTCTATTCTTGCGCACCACAACTGTGTCAGCGTAACCCTTGGCTTTCTTTGTTCATGACTGGCCATAAATAACACGTTAAGCTTTGATGCATTGTTCTCTAAAGCTGAGCGAGTCCGTTAGCGAAGGGGATGTTACATCGATATACATGGACGTCTGCACAAGGTTTTAGGGGACAGAAAAAAAAGGGGGGGGGGGGCGGAGCATGGGTGCCCGAAAGGGGGGGGGGAGTATGTAAGGATGAATGCTTTTGATGAAAAAATCCTCTGATGACGCAAACAAACACAAAATGACATTTTCCCATTGACCAGCTATTCACCAACGCATATTTGACCATCATTTCCTTAGTTTAATAGTACAGTAGGCAGTAGGCTATATGACGGAATAAATCGAGTGAGTGGGTAAGAAAATTTCAGAACCTTGAAAATGTTATAATTAGTATTTAGACAACATCTTACCAAAATCCGGTGGGTGTTAAGGGGGGGGGGGGGTTAGGAGGATCATTTGGAGGACGCTCATATCGAGATCCTCTTACATACCCGAAAACTGTAAGAGACATGGCAAACTGCTATGAGAAAAATTAAAAATGTAAAGTTGAAATATGATATTTGAAAAATTAAAAATGTCAAGTTGAAATATGATATTTGGACTACCTAATGGTAACATCAAGTCATCAGCACCGTATTCTTTCTTTTTTTTTGTGTGTGTGTTTTTGGGGGGGGGGGGTCTGTTTCTATTATTGACATTTCAGAGTGGCAACAGGATGGAGGGGATTAGAAAGTGCAATTAAAATTGATTGGATGGTTTTCAATTAAATTGGATTGGACAGTTTAAATGAGACTTCGAGAGTTCAATTAAATGAGACTTACAGAGTTCAATTAATTCAATGAGTCTGCCATAACGCTGCTACAGGGGGGAGTCGTGTTTGAAATTACAATTATTGAATTAAAGTTTCAGATCTTGGGAGATTTCATTTGAAGGTAATCTTGAGTTTTAGATAGTGCAATTTGAGTATAGATGACGTGACATACTAATACCATCATGATTAGCTTATGCCATCTTACTCCGAAATAAGATTGTTCGATACCATCGGGGGTAAAATACGATTGTTGTTTTTCTATTATAACATAGTGCTACACTTTTATTTTTTAAACTTATTTTTTGGTGTAAACTTAATAAAACCCTGGACATAATTTTGCAATTGATAATTTATGATAAACTGATTAAATTATAACAGCAATATCATCTATTTTAAGATCCTGATAAATCCTGAGAAAGAATTTAAGATAATATCTTTTTTGTAAGTATCAACTTTACTTATAATAATAATCAGCATGTCGCTCACATTGTCTTACAAAATACAACGCACTTTCGTTGTCTTACAACACACTACGCACTCACATCATCTTACAACACACAACGCACCTACATTATCTTACAACACACTACGCACCTACATTATCTTAAAACACACTACACACTCACATTATCTTACAACACACTACGCACTCACATTATCTTACAACACACTACGCACTCACATTATCTTACAACACACTACGCACTCACATTATCTTACAACACACTACGCATCTACATTATCTTACAACACAATACGCACCTAAATTATCTTACAACACACTACGCACTCACATTATCTTACAACACACTACGCACTTTAATTGTCTTACAACACACTACGCACTTACATTATGTTACAACACACTACGCACTTATATTATGTCACAACACACTACAGTGTTTAACGTATTTACTGCAGTATCACTGTGCAACCTTTGACCTCGCCTCAGTGCTAGTTATTTGACGAATACGTCATCCTCGTTAGGTCACTGAGTGCTATCTTGACTGCCTATACCGTCAATGTAGACTGTTGAAATCGATAGTGGAACTCTCTCTGGCACCGGTGATTATTCTCAACCAGTAATAAGCTAGCACGTTATTATAAGTCATACTTAAACCAGGACACCGCCATTGCCCTTTGTACATAGTATTACTAATACAAGAAAAACATTATAGAAAAAAATAATGAATAAACAATCTAAAGTTTTGACCATTTGCCAAAACGAAATTGTAGTAATAGCCTGGTACATATAGTTTTAGGGATACGTCACGTGCAAGACGAAGTGCAAGTAATGTTGCTCAAATTTAAAAAAAAAATCAGTTTAGAATTTGTAATGCCATCTTAACACAGGCTAGTGCTTAAACTAATAGCAATCTTTTTAATGCCATCCTAACACAGCACAGTGCTTAAACGTACATCAGACTTTCCAATTTCAATAAAACAATTATCGATGCGTCAGTGTGTGTCAACCTTAATGTCGGCGCTCATTGCATTGAAAAGAATACATGATCCCTAGTTTGATACACTTATTGTAAATTGAATTGTAGCAGGTGTATAGGTAAATGTGATACTGTGATTGCCATATTGTAGTACTTAGATAAATCGACTCTTCCAGTCAATAGTTGAGGGTTATCAGCTACGAGCAGTTCCTGACAACATAATCTATTATTAACGTCCGTTATCCGTCGCTTTGTATGTTAAAACTCTCTTTTCAGCTAAGATTCATTACTATTGATTTTTGGCCTGGGGTGAACAAAACGATAGATAAATTGTGATCTGATCCGTGTTCCATGACGGCCTGCTAATCTCTTTCTACGACCTAACTTTCATTTATTCATGTCTGAAACCCAATACCGGCCCCGTTATTCTCAAGACTCGTCCAACATTGACCACCTGACACCCTGACTGCTGCCAATAAGTCCCCTGTGGGCGACCTACATATTATGGATTAATCGTTGATCTGTGGTGCGCAGGAGGCAGGCGCCCCCCCCCCCCCATGATTTACCAGTTCTGGGCCCGCCCTTGGTAAACCAAAATAACACCAGTCTCTTACCTTTAATTACATAATTTTTTAAAAAACTTTCCTTTATTCATGTCTGGAACCCAATCCCGGCCCCGTTATTCTCAAGACTCGTCCAACATTGGCCCCCTGACACCCTGACTGCTGCCAATAAGTCCCCTGTGGGCGACCTACATATTATGGATTAATCGTTGATCTGTGGTGCGCAGGAGGCAGGCGCCCCCCCCCCCCATGATGTACCAGTTCTGGGCCCGCCCTTGGTAAACCAAAATAACACCAGTCTCTTACCTTTAATTACATAATTTTTTAAAATAATTGATAACAGTGCATTGTTACAAAATGTTATTTTGTGTTAATCCAAATGAAAGTTAGCTTTTAAGTGACGTAAGGTAAATTCTTATCCGGGTGGGTGCGCTCTGCCTAATTAAAACAGTTCATTCGTAGTGTAATGGTTGTAAAGACGATCTGAACGGAACATGACTTTGGCATAGCTATTCGCTAATATTGTCCAATCACTACTTTCTATTTTCCAATCACTACTATTTTCCAAACACTAATATTTCCCAAATGATTGGAATGAAAGCTTCCACCAATCAGTTGCCAATCACCCTCGGATGACCCAAAAAACTTAACCAGACTTGAAGGAGCCAGAAATCGTGACACGCTGAGTTGTGCTTGGTTTTGACTCCTATCACGCACGGACACCACAAAACATACACAATGCACATCAAACATCAGACAGATTTGGCTTAGGCAGACATGTACCGCCCACTTCACCCCCTCTCCCTATGCCAGTGCCTATCACCTACTTACATTAAATGACTTAGTAAACCGATTCTCACTTTAAGATCTTTAATTTACCATTAGAAGTTGACACAGTAACCTAATTACGTCAACTGATTCTGAAGCTGTCACCTATGTACGACCATGTTTCCCCAACTTTTCCCCAACGTTCCCCAATTTTCCTCAAAGTTCCCAATTTTTCCCCAAACTTCCCCAATTTTCCCCCATATATCACAGTTATAGAAATTTGAGTAACGGAGGAGTGAAAATAATCAATATTCGTTGCTATAAATAACAAGTTCATTGTTAAGCAAAGATATTGCCACAAAGGGCTTCAGATAAATAATGGGTCTGGTAGGCAAGCTTTGACCGTTGGGGTGAATATGCCCAAGTGGAGATGATAGTGGGTTCCACATGAGAAGGAGAGGCATCGTAATACAAGTGAACGTTTGCGCGTGATGTAATCCCTCAATGATTGCCAGCCGACTTGAACAAAATCGTTCTGCCAAGTTCGATTACTTAAATTTAAATTTTGAAGCCAAAATAAAATTTACAGGATCTTAATTTTAGAAATATTCTTTTAAAAGGTAAAACATGGCTAAATTTAAATTATCTGATTTACAAAAAAAAAAAAAAAAAAAAAAAAAAAAAACAAAACAAATAAATTTAAATTTTGAAGACAAAATAAAATTTAAAGGATTTTAATTTTAGAAATATTTTTTTAAAAGGTAAAACATGGCTAAATTTAAATTATCTGATTTAAAAAAAAAAAAAAAACAACAAGAAAAAAACAAAACAATTACTAATATAATTTCTATGTGACTTCAGGTCATAGAGCACCAAGAGGACACACAGTTCTCGTTAGTAAGTCCTGGACCACCATCACACTGTTCGTTAGTATAAACCTGGCTCCTTCTGATCCAGAAATTTCCTTCACATAATTTCTTAAACATTCCACATCTTCTCACAACTGGATTGTTTCATTGGTTTATTCAACATAGGAATCTTACGTTTTGATCTAGTCGTTAGGTTGTACACATCTCTCCCTCTTACCCCCCCCCCCCCCNCATACTATTAACCTAAGGCTAATTTCCTCGCTAAAGAAGGTGGTCAAATAATTTCACTAAAGAAAAGGAAACAAAATAAATCTTGCGCCATTTTATCAGTCCCGTGCCCCTTCGGATTCGTCAGCATTGTTGATAATAGCTGTGTGTGTGTGGGGGGTGGGGTGTGTATGGGGAGGAGGGTTGTGGCACTGGACGAAACAGTGAATAAGTTGTTGATATTCAAACATTTTGTCTAAGACCAATCAAACATCTTGTCTGAGACCAACCAAACATGCTGTCTCAGACATATCAAACATGTCTGAGACCAATTAAACATGTTGTCTGAGACCAATCAAAAATGTTGTCTGAGACCAATCAAACATGTTTCTGAGTCCAATCAAACATGTTGTCTGAGACATATGAAGCATGTTGTCTGAGACCAATCAAACATGTTGTTTGAGACCAAACAAACATGTTGTCTGAGACCAATCAAACATGTTGTCTGAGACTATTCAAACATGTTGTCTGAGACCAATCAAACATGTTGTCTGAGACCAATCAAACATGTTGTCTGAGACCAATCAAACATGTTGTCTGAGACCAATCAAACATGTTGTCTGAGACCAATCAAACATGTTGTCTGAGACTATTCAAACATGTTGTCTGAGACCAATCAAACATGTTGTCTGAGACCAATCAAACATGTTGTCTGAGACCAATCAAACATGTTGTCTGAGACCAATCAAACATGTTATCTGAGACCAATCAAACATGATGTCTGAGACCAATCAAACATGTTGTCTGAGACCAATCAAACATGTTATCTGAGACCAATCAAACATGATGTCTGAGATCAATCAAAAATGTTGTCTGAGACCAATCAAACATGATGTCTGAGATCAATCAAACATGTTGTCTGAGACCAGCTAAAAATAGACTAGAAAACAAATTCAATGTCTTACTAGCCATCTGCAAAAACCTGCTTCGGGTAATGAATTGTAAGAAAATTATTCTCTCCTTTTTATTGAGGCTTAATTAAACTCGTCTTAAAAAAACAACAGTTTGAAAAAACAACAACAGTATTTCTTGTTATTTTGTACTTCTGGAGCCAGGCATCATGGAGATCAAATTGGATGTTGTGTCAGAAGTCACGTGACAGAAATAGAACACCAGAAGAAGGCCATTAAAACCACCGGTACCAAAAGTGGCATTTAAAAAAAAAAAAAACTAATTAACCTTTTCTGAATATCTTTTCTGATAAATATTCTTAAAAAAAACAACAACAACTAGGACACAAAAAATTACGGATATCTTTAGGATTTTTGGTCTTCTGTAGGATCTTTGGACTACAAGATTTTGTTTGGATTCCGTCTATACGATATCTATGACTGTATTCTTCAATCATTTACTTGCTGGCAGTAAGAAGCTTGGACGGCGGTCAAGCTTTTTAAGTAAATAAATGAGACACAAACAAATCTGTGTAAATAAGACAGTCAATGTTAGCTTTACATATAAGACACAATACGCATTTAACGTTTTGGCCAATGTCGTCTTCTGTGCCACATCAAAACAAATATCATTACTTAAAAATGCCTTTCACCACGTCTGGGGAATAGGCCGTCTAGAAGAATGCTCCATTCATCCTGGTCCTGTGCTTTCCTTTCCAGTTGCTCCCAGTTGTACCCCATACTTTGTGTGTCTTCCTCTAGCTCGCGTCTCCGTGTATTCTTAGGCCTTCCTCATAAAATAAATAACATGGATGCAAACTGAAGTTTAAAATGTCAATTAAAATCCAATCTACCACCATTGAAAGAAAGGAACAGACGGAGAAGGGGGTCACGTCTCTCGCGAAAACATAGATGAGAACAGAAAGGAAATGGGCGGAAGTACAATACACAAATCTAACAGGTAAAAGATATTCCAGTTATGTGAAATTGTGAATGTGATCAATCCCGTGTGGAGACAAAGTTCCAAATCCTTTCTTAAATTTGTCCTAAGTGTTAGTTTCATCAGGTTTAATTCTACTCGCATGTAAAATATACCAGTAACTGCAATGTCCAAAATCCCATTGTGGTCAGCTGGGCCACCAATACAACAGTATAAATTTTAATCAAAGCATTCCTACAGATTGGTGGTGAGGGCGGCGTAGTTCCAGTAATGGCTATGTTGAAGGGGTGGCCTGAATAAGATGGCAAAGTTTGAACACGAACCCTACACTCTAGGTACCCAATGAACCCTACACTCTAGGTGCCCCATAAACCCTACACTTAGGCGCCCCATGAACCCTACACTCTAGGCGCCTCATGAACCCTACACTCTAGGTGTCCCATGAACCCTACACTCTAGGCGCCCCATGAACCCTAAACTCTAGGCGCCCCATGAACCCTACACTCTAGGTGCCCCATGAACCCTACACTCTAGGCGCCCCATGAACCCTACACTCTAGGCGCCCCATGAACTCTACACTCTAGACGCTCCATGAAATTTGAACACAAACCCAACACTTAGGCCACCCCAATGAAATTTTCGAAGTTTGCCTACAGCTAAGTAGACCCCCATTGGTGCAAAATATTTCATACAAAAGATGAAATGAAAAAAAAATCTGTTACGATTGAATCTATGTATTTTGACCACGTGATTTTTGTGAACTCTTTAGAACCGTCACTCGCACGGTCACCTTCTTTCTCAGTTATGCACCAGCTTAATGAGCAATGCACTTGGTAGTTGATTGTAGCTGTCCCCAGTCGTCGACCTATTAGCTAAATGTCAGTAATCGCTCTGAGTTTGAGGCCGGTTAATCACGCCTAGATCAAATGCGAAATGACTGGTCGGTTTCATAAATCAGCTGCCGGCCGTTGGTTTGTTATAGAGCCACTGAATGTTTGTAAAACAAATCAGTAATTCGTTGTTTGGATGTTTGTACGCGTCGGGTCATGTGTAAACACTTGGTGTTCGGGAAGGAGTTGTACACAATACTTGTGACACATGGTAACACTTATTCGTTGTTCTTGAATTGTACACCAACTTACGTTATGTGTAAGTTCATGATCTATCCGATAGTTGGGAAATGAGGCGATAGAGAATCACAAATTAGTATGTTGTTGTGTTCCAAAGTAATCGCTGTATAAATGTGTGCAGAGCACGCTGTGTGTGTGTGGGGGGGGGGGGGGAGA
>CAXITT010000006.1:2579105-2589695 GCA_964033795.1 Lymnaea stagnalis
TGTCAAATTACACAGCGTCTCTAACAAAATGGGTGTGTAAATCTATGTCAAATTACACAGCGTCTCTAACAAAATGGGTGTGTAAATCTATGTCAAATTACACAGCGTCTCTAACAAAATGGGTGTGTAAATCTGTGTCAAATTACACAGCGTCTCTAACAAAATGGGTGTGTAAATCTATGTCAAATTACACAGCGTCTCTAACAAAATGGGTGTGTAAATCTATGTCAAATTACACAGCGTCTCTAACAAAATGGGTGTGTAAATCTGTGTCAAATTACACAGCGTCTCTAACAAAATGGGTGTGTAAATCTGTGTCAAATTACACAGCGTCTCTAACAAAATGGGTGTGTAAATCTATGTCAAATTACACAGCCTCTCTAACACAATGGGTGTGTAAATCTATGTCAAATTACACAGCCTCTCTAACACAATGGGTGTGTAAATCTGTGTCAAATTACACAGCTTCTCTAACAGTATGAAACAAAATGTTAAATTATATTATTTAATTGTTATTCATATATTATTTTATATTAGATTTTATTTATATTTCTCTACAGTCCTATTTCTACTCGGTGAACATATTAATGTGACAAGATACAGAAATATATGTTGTTCATGCTGATCATGTTGTTCATGTTGATTATGTTGTTCATGTTGTTATGTTGTTCATGTTGATCATGTTGATATTGCTGTTCATTTTGATCATGTTGTTCATGTTGATCATGTTGTTCATGTTGATAATATTGTTCATGTTGATCATGTTGTTCATGTTGTTCATGTTGTTCATGTTGATCATGTTGTTCATGTTGTTCATGTTGTTCATGTTGATCATGTTGTTCATGTTGTTAATGTTGTTCATGTTGATCATGTTGATCATGTTGTTCATGCTGTTCATGTTGACCATGTTGTTCAAGTTGTTCATGTTGATCATGTTGTTCATGTTGTTCATGTTGAACATGTTGATCATGTTGTTCATGTTGTTCATGTTGTTCATGTTGATCATGTTGTTCATATTGATCATGTTGTTCATGTTTTCTTGCATTCATAGAAATATTGATTAGATTTTAAACTTTTTGGCCAAGTGTCATCTCAATGACATTCAACAACATTTCGGCTTACTACTAAACACTACTATGTCCGTACTGAGCACTAATACGGCCTACTGTCAGTACTAAGCACTAATACGGCTAATTGTCAGTACTGAGCACTATTTCGGTCTGCACCATTTCATTATATCGGAAGAAAATCGCTTTAACTTAAGAATTAAGACTACGGTAGATTACATTGGGGAATTCAAATAAATAAAATTGGACATTTATTAAGGCCAACCATTTCCCTTTGTTACAATTATTATGGAGAAATGGAGACTGTAACACCCTCTATAACTTAACTTACTGGGTTCTGCTCAAAATACGGAGCCATCGCAGCAGTTTGAGATACACTATCCTGCCCATCTCTTCATGCCCAAGAGATTTTGAAAGCCTTGAACTAGTTAAACACAAGACACACGCTCTACTTCCCAGTTCAATCAGCTGTATTGAGCCCAGTCTCACAGAGGAAATTGAATTGGACGAGTTTGACATGACGGCCTTCCTGCTTATTTGACCAACAATGGGATGTTAATGAAAAGAAAACACGTTGGGGGGCATAGCTCACAGATGTACAATTGTTACAATCGAAACACCTTATGAACATGGGTTTGTTCCACTGAAACACCTGGTGTTATTACATTTGTTATAGTGAGAGAGTTCACTGTCTTACATGTGTTACACTGAAACACCTGGTGTTATTACATTTGTTATAGTGAGAGAGTTCACTGTCTTACATTTGTTCCACTGAAACACCTGGTGTTATTACATTTGCTATAGTGAGAGAGTTCACTGTCTTACATTTGTTACACTGAAACACCTGGTGTTATTACATTTGTTATAGTGAGAGAGTTCACTGTCTTACATTTGTTCCACTGAAACACCTGGTGTTATTACATTTGTTATAGAGAGAGAGTTCACTGTCTTACATTTGTTCCACTGAAACACCTGGTGTTATTACATTTGTTATAGTGAGAGAGTTTACTGTCTTACATTTGTTACACTGAAACACCTGGTGTTATTACATTTGTTATAGTGAGAGAATTCACTGTCTTACATTTGTTACACTGAAACACCTGGTGTTATTACATTTGTTATAGTGAGAGAGTTCACTGTCTTACATTTGTTACACTGAAACACCTGGTGTTATTACATTTGTTATAGTGAGAGAGTTCACTGTCTTACATTTGTTACACTGAAACACCTGGTGTTATTACATTTGTTATAGTGAGAGAGTTCACTGTCTTACATTTGTTACACTGAAACACCTGGTGTTATTAAATTTGTTATAGTGAGAGAGTTCACTGTCTTACATTTGTTACACTGAAACAGCGTCTGGTCTTACATTTGTTACACTGAAACAGCGTCTGGTCTTACATTTGTTACACTGAAACAGCGTCTGGTCTTACATTTGTTACACTGAAACAGCGTCTGGTCTTACATTTGTTACACTGAAACAGCGTCTGGTCTTACATTTGTTACACTGAAACAGCGTCTGGTCTTACATTTGTTACACTGAAACAGCGTCTGGTCTTACATTTGTTACACTGAAACAGCGTCTGGTCTTACATTTGTTACACTGAAACAGCGTCTGGTCTTACATTTGTTATAGTGAGAGAGTTCACTGTCTTACATTTGTTACACTGAAACAGCGTCTGGTCTTACATTTTCTTAAATAAGCCAGCGGATGGTCTAACATCCGAAGAGAGTGAAAAAAAAGTGAAGCTGACCAGTGTGAACTACTGACCAGTGTGAACTACTGACCAGTGTGAACTACAGCACTGTCCTGCGTAGCTACTATTTTACTACCGATTGCCTGAAACCTGTATGCGGGACGGGGAAACTGTCCCCCCAACATCTTCTATGGCTATTTTTATTCCTTGTCTGAGCCACCACTTTGTTAAAATTACCCCAGCTATAACATTCCTTATAACGGTATGCATCATTTTGCTTGGCGGGGTAGAGCACTCGGTGATAAGGTGAACGACGATTACCCCGTATTTACGGTCACCAGGGACAACACAACAGGCTGCTAGGCTGACAGGAGGAACACACCAGGCTGCTAGGCTGACAGGAGGAACACACCAGGCTGCTAGGCTGACAGGGACAATACAATAGGCTGCTAGGCTGACAGGGACAACACAACAGGCTGCTCGACTGACAGAGACAACACAACAGGCTGACGGGGACAACAAAACAGGCTGCTAAGCTGACAAGAACAACACAACAGGCTGCAAGGCTGACAGGGACAGCACAACAGTCTGCTAGGCTGACAAGGACAACACAACAGGCTGCTAGGCTGACAGGGACACCACACCAGGCTGCTCGACTGACAGAGACAACACACCAGGCTGACGGGGACAACAAAACAGGCTGCTAAGCTGACAAGAACAACACAACAGGCTGCAAGGCTGACAGGG
Organism: Lymnaea stagnalis; assembly: GCA_964033795.1. Taxonomy (NCBI): domain Eukaryota; kingdom Metazoa; phylum Mollusca; class Gastropoda; family Lymnaeidae; genus Lymnaea; species Lymnaea stagnalis. The sequence goes on from CAXITT010000006.1 coordinate 2,582,617, forward strand.
ACAGCACAACAGTCTGCTAGGCTGACAGGGACAACACAACAGGCTGCTAGGCTGACAGGGACAACACAGCAGGCTGCTAGGCTGACAGGGACAACACAACAGGCTGACAGGGACAACACAACAGCCTGCTAGGCTGACAGGGACAACACAAGAGGCATATTGGCTGACTAAAGAAGATCAAATATCAATTCACTATTAGACATATTTCCTCCGAGATTAGCCGTTATGTAAATGGAAAAGGGTCAATTTTAAATAATTGAGTGGAGCGCTTTGCTGGTGTGCAATATTTATCACTGGTTCTCAATAAAACAGCATTTTGTGCCACGGCGACTCATTGATCAATGTTGAAGAGATGAAACTGACAGTTTTTTGCTAGGGACAAGGTCGAATTATCAATTACGTCTTTGTTTCCATGAACATGACAATGTAATCTGTCGCTTAAATGATTAGTTCCATGCCTTTAATGACAGTTTCGATATCCAATTATATTTTTGTTTGCCTTGGGCGATGTAACAAACAATGACTCCTGTCAGAATTCAAGCCATTCACATACTCACACATATTACAAAGGTATGGAATAGTAAAACTGTGATGGTGTTGACGCGAAAGAGAATGACTGAAGCGAGGGAAGGGAGGAGGGATGGGAGGAGGTATGGGAAGAGGGTTTGTAGGAAAAAGAAAAGAAGAACACCATGATCTGGTTACCAACAAAATAAGTGCCTCAGATTTTACGGCTTTCTTCGCGAATGTGTCTGTGTTCAGGTTTGACATTCCGTTAAAATACGGCGGCCACCATCTCGGCCCTTGTTTTCGTAGCTCTCAATGGTCTTCCTCAACCTGGTGATTTACTGGCCGACGTCACGTGACCAGCGGAGAAACAAAACCGCCCCAAAGATTGCTACGGGCGGAAGAAGCCTGTCCTAAAAAGTCTCGTACAAAAAAAGCATGGGGAAAATTAGTGAAAACCTCACTTAGCTTGATCTGTTGTCGGACATACTTCAGATGACCCCATGCTTATGATCTGTTGTCCGACATAATTCAGATGAACCATGCTTATGATCTGTTGTCCGACATAATTCAGATGAACCATGCTTATGATCTGTTGTCCGACATAATTCAGATGAACCATGCTTATTGCAAGTTCAACATTTTGGCTCTGGAAACCTTTTCTTGACTTCTGCTTCAATAAGAAGTATTCCCCCCCCCCCCCCCCACACTCACCACACATGTTTTTATTTGAAATTTCCAGCATGGGCTTACGATTAGCTTAAAAAAAAATAATGAGCAGTCCTGTCTTTCTTTTAAATAATGAGTGGTCCTGTCTTTCTTTTAAATAATGAGCAGTCCTGTCTTTCTTTTAAATAATGAGCAGTCCTGTCTTTCTTTTAAATAATGAGCAGTCCTGTCTTTCTTTTAAATAATGAGCAGTCCTGTCTTTCTTTTCAAGCCTAAAATTAGACATAAAGTGTTCCACTATTAATCAATTTTAACATGTCCACAACTCCCCTCCCCCTTTTACGCCTGTTCCGTTTCTCCACTGCAAACTGTCCTAATTTAGCCATTCCATCATCAAGTGCGTCATTTTTTTTAGTTTTGTTTAAATCACGGGCCGGAACTCCTCGTTGTATTGACGTAATCCCTATGTACAAACCAATTAATGCCCATGTCGTGAATGTTTGAGCGAAAGTGATGACGTCATCGAACATCACGATTTCAAATAAAAAAAAATGTAAGTAAAAAAAAACAAAATCTGCGCCTATTTGTCTATCATTAAATTAATTTTTGTTTTACAGAAGAACGACCAATGCCAACTGTGGGGGGGGGGGGGGGGGGGGCATGGCGGGCAGGCATCACACGCCATTGGCCTTGCTCATATTGTCACACACGCTGTGCCACTGTCACACACGGTAGACCACTGTCACACACGCTGGACCATTGTCACACACCGTGCGCCACTGTCACACACGCTGCGCCACTGTCACACACGCTGTGCCACTGTCACTCACGCTGTGCCACTGTCAGTTCTTAATCGTTTTTTCTACTTAACAACCGCATCCCCCCAGTTCAAACAGGAATAAAAAAAAAAATCTGGTGTCTCAACAGTCACCATAACTCTAACCCATTTTACTTTCAATATACTCTCCACCCCACATCTTTAAAGATCTAAGCGTTTTCGAACTGATTAATTTGTTGTGATACATTTCCTAAACTTTATTTTTAAAGCAGACTTATACAAAAAGGGAAACAATTAAAGTTATGTTTTTTTGTATATCTGCTATTTTGCATTGCATTTGACTGGCAGCGATAGCACATAGAAAGCTCAAGTAATTTTTTTAAAATCAGAAAACTATAAATTAGCATGAATTATAAACCATAAAATGCCCCCCCCCCAGCCACAAATGAAAGTTGTGTATGAAATATCATATTAGGATATGGCAGTGGCGTATCTGAGGATTGTGCCGCCAGGGACGCATCAAGCTTTTTGCCGCCCCAATTCCACGAAAAAACTCTGCATTTGGCCGAAAATGGCGCCTTTCAATATAAAGGTGGGGGGGGGGGAAGGCTCCCGGGGAGGGTCACGTCCTACGCCACGTGGATATGTTGAAGCTGATGGATACAGGAGTCAAAGATGACAAGTAAGAAACAGGCCATTTTCGCGCCTAATCATTTATTGTTACAAAAATACTATCAGTGAAAGCTTATCACCATGGATACAGAGCGTTGTGGTTTCATTGGCCAAGACGGTAATGATGTTTTTATCTCATTCTAAATACACTGTATAGTTTCTAAATGGGTTCAAACTTCGTGATGTCATTAAACTGATTGGATGATGTTACACAATAACGTTAGTAACTGTATGAGATAGCAAACAAACCTGCATAAACACACAATGAAATAGCAAAACGAGGTATTTGTGGAAGCTTGCATTAGAGAACAGGACAAAGAGAATAGGACGTTTCGGCATAGAGCCTTCTTCAGCACACAGGACGAATGAAGATATTACAAAGAACAGAGCACGGTAAAACACTGAACACACTAACAGTGTTATCAGACTGTCACTGCTCGCCACGTATCTCAATACATATTTCATCTGATTAAACCTATCAACACGTTACACCTAAACAATGGGCGCTGGATCCCACTTTTATATACTGCTTCCAAGTAAAAATAAAACCAGATCAATCAAACTTACAGTTTATTTTGAAAATCGATAAAAAATGAATTCAAATTTTGTTTGAGCATCGACGTTTATGGCTATGGTTCTCCTATCCGAAGTCATCATGGGACTTAACTTTAACTTTCTAAAGTATTCATGGGACTTAACTTTAACTTTCTAAAGTATTCATGGGACTTAACTTTAACTTTCTAAAGTATTCATGGGACTTAACTTTAACTTTCTAAAGTATTCATGGGACTTAACTTTAACTTTCTAAAGTATTCATGGGACTTAACTTTAACTTTCTAAAGTATTCATGGGACTTAACTTTAACTTTCTAAAGTATTCATGGGACTTAACTTTACTTTCTAAAGTATTCATGGGACTTAACTTTAACTTTCTAAAGTATTCATGGGACTTAACTTTAACTTTCTAAAGTATTCATGGGACTTAACTTTAACTTTCTAAAGTATTCATGGGACTTAACTTTACTTTCTAAAGTATTCATGGGACTTAACTTTAACTTTCTAAAGTATTCATGGTACTTAACTTTACTTTCTAAAGTATTCATGGGACTTAACATTAACTTTCTAAAGTATTCATGGTACTTAACTTTACTTTCTAAAGTATTCATGGGACTTAACTTTAACTTTCTAAAGTATTCATGGTACTTAACTTTACTTTCTAAAGTATTCATGGGACTTAACTTTAACTTTCTAAAGTATTCATGGTACTTAACTTCTACTTTCTAAAGTATTCATGGTACTTAACTTCTACTTTCTAAAGTATTCATGGTACTTAACTTCTACTTTCTAAAGTATTCATGGGACTTAATTTCTACTTTCTAAAGTATTCATGGGACTTAACTTCTACTTTCTAAAGTATTCATGGTACTTAACTTCTACTTTCTAAAGTATTCATGGTACTTAACTTCTACTTTCTAAAGTATTCATGGGACTTAATTTCTACTTTCTAAAGTATTCATGGGACTTAATTTCTACTTTCTAAAGTCATCATGGTACTTAACTTCTACTTTCTAAAGTCATCATGGTACTTAACTTCTACTTTCTAAAGTCATCATGGTACTTAACTTCTACTTTCTAAAGTCATCATGGTACTTAGCTTCTACTTTTTAAAGTCATCATGGTACTTAACTTCTACTTTCTAAAGTCATCATGGTACTTAGCTTCTACTTTTTAAAGTCATCATGGTACTTAACTTCTACTTTCTAAAGTATTCATGGGACTTAACTTTACTTTCTAAAGTATTCATGGGACTTAACTTTAACTTTCTAAAGTATTCATGGGACTTAACTTCTACTTTCTAAAGTATTCATGGGACTTAACTTCTACTTTCTAAAGTATTCATGGGACTTAACTTTAACTTTCTAAAGTATTCATGGGACTTAACTTTAACTTTCTAAAGTATTCATGGGACTTAACTTCTACTTTCTAAAGTATTCATGGTACTTACCTTCTACTTTCTAAAGTATTCATGGGACTTAACTTCTACTTTCTAAAGTATTCATGGTACTTAACTTCTACTTTCTAAAGTATTCATGGTACTTAACTTCTACTTTCTAAAGTATTCATGGGACTTAACTTTAACTTTCTAAAGTATTCATGGGACTTAACTTCTACTTTCTAAAGTATTCATGGTACTTAACTTCTACTTTCTAAAGTATTCATGGTACTTAACTTTACTTTCTAAAGTATTCATGGTACTTAACTTCTACTTTCTAAAGTATTCATGGGACTTAACTTTAACTTTCTAAAGTATTCATGGGACTTAACTTCTACTTTCTAAAGTATTCATGGTACTTAACTTCTACTTTCTAAAGTATTCATGGTACTTAACTTTACTTTCTAAAGTATTCATGGTACTTAACTTCTACTTTCTAAAGTATTCATGGGACTTAACTTTAACTTTCTAAAGTATTCATGGGACTTAACTTCTACTTTCTAAAGTATTCATGGTACTTAACTTCTACTTTCTAAAGTATTCATGGGACTTAACTTCTACTTTCTAAAGTATTCATGGGACTTAACTTCTACTTTCTAAAGTATTCATGGTACTTAACTTCTACTTTCTAAAGTATTCATGGGACTTAACTTCTACTTTCTAAAGTATTCATGGGACTTAACTTCTACTTTCTAAAGTATTCATGGGACTTAACTTCTACTTTCTAAAGTATTCATGGGACTTAACTTCTACTTTCTAAAGTATTCATGGGACTTAACTTCTACTTTCTAAAGTATTCATGGGACTTAACTTCTACTTTCTAAAGTATTCATGGGACTTAACTTCTACTTTCTAAAGTATTCATGGGACTTAACTTCTACTTTCTAAAGTATTCATGGGACTTAACTTCTACTTTCTAAAGTATTCATGGGACTTAACTTCTACTTTCTAAAGTATTCATGGGACTTAACTTCTACTTTCTAAAGTATTCATGGGACTTAACTTCTACTTTCTAAAGTATTCATGGGACTTAACTTCTACTTTCTAAAGTATTCATGGGACTTAACTTCTACTTTCTAAAGTATTCATGGGACTTAATTTCTACTTTCTAAAGTCATCATGGTACTTAACTTCTACTTTCTAAAGTCATCATGGTACTTAACTTCTACTTTCTAAAGTCATCATGGTACTTAACTTCTACTTTCTAAAGTCATCATGGTACTTAGCTTCTACTTTTTAAAGTCATCATGGTACTTAACTTCTACTTTCTAAAGTCATCATGGTACTTAGCTTCTACTTTTTAAAGTCATCATGTTACTTAACTTCTACTTTCTAAAGTATTCATGGGACTTAACTTCTACTTTCTAAAGTATTCATGGTACTTAACTTCTACTTTCTAAAGAATTCATAGGACTTAACTTCTACTTTCTAAAGTATTCATGGTACTTAACTTCTACTTTCTAAAGTATTCATAGGACTTAACTTCTACTTTCTAAAGTATTCATGGTACTTAACTTCTACTTTCTAAAGCCATCATGGGACTTCACTTCTACTTTCTAAACGATTCACTGGACTTCACTTCTACTTTCTAAACGATTCACTGGACTTCACTTCTACTTTCTAAACGATTCACTGGACTTCACTTCTACTTTCTAAAATATTCATGCGACTTCACTTCTACTTTCTAAAGTCATTTATGTCGTTTGCACTTTTGACTTTGTTTTAACAATGGAAATCCTCCGGCATAGCCCCCCCCCCCCCCCCACACAAAGATGCTCCCTAAAAATATAATGCAATTATTTTATTATCCCAATAAAATATATTGGTAGATGTCACAGATCAAACATTGAGATGATAACTCTGTTTCGGATAAAGTATTGTTTTTAGGAAGTTAGGATGAACATGAAGTTAATTAGAGATTGTATGTCATGCGCAGAGAAGCAAAAGGAGGACTTTTAAATGGCATTCTGTGTATTTTCATTCATGGCTCTTGTAAATCAAACAACATCCTAATATTGACTCAACAGATCTGAGTGGAAGAAGTTATGTGACAACTATGTTTGCTTTATTTTCTAGAGATATTATTGCATGCCGTGTCTAGATATTCAATTAATAACGTTGTGTGATGCGACTTCATGAAGTTCTGGCCTCCTGTTTTTCAATGATCATGAATGTATGTGAATGTGGATAATCAAAACTACAACATAATACTACATCAATAGTTACTGGTAACAACGTAATTACGCATCGTTACTGTAGAGTTAATAGCTTATTTCATTAGCATTCTCACACGTGGCCAACAATAAGATGTTGAAATGATAACAAGCAGTTCTCCTGTCTTACTTGACCCCTGCCAACAAGCGGTCAGTAGACCTAAGCCGGTGTCTTGCCCCCCCCCCCCGACGTTTCCAATGCATGACTCACCCAAAGTCTGCCGTAGTCCCCCCCCCCCCCCCCCCCC
>CAXITT010000006.1:2589971-2616051 GCA_964033795.1 Lymnaea stagnalis
CCCCCCCCCAACCCCCCCCCCCCCCCCCCCCCCCGATCCTGTCGGACCACTCATTGAGTCGAACTGACACAGAGCAGGCCAGGAATAACAATTCTTTGCACTCAGACATCTGTGAAACAATGCCGCCCGAAAGAGGAGGTGATCGTGTTACTCTCATTACTACTTTCCGTAGCCTCAAAAAAACAGAAAAGACAATATCTCTGGGCGCTATGAAGGAAATCAAGTTAAATAATGTCATATGCATTGCAATGTTAACAATTATTAACAAATAGAATTCTAGTGAGTCGTAGACGTTTATAGGGGAGGGGGTCATCAGTTACATAACTAAACGAATGGTCTACACATGACCGCGTGTGTCTTCAAAGTGGAACAATCTTGTCTTGTACGTCATGCGATCTTTCTGCTTGGGGGAATAGTGTCGAACATATCCATTATATTTTCCCCGTATACGGAAATTTGATCGAAAGAAATTTCGTCGACGGTAAATTGATCGACGGTAATTGATTGAACGGAAATTTGGTCGAATCTTTTTTTCATTATACGTTAAAATTTTGCTTCAAATTTCTTTTTGAACGCATTATTTTGTTTTACTCTAGAGTTTCCAGAATATCTTGCGGGAAATGGGGGGAGGGGGGGGGGGGGGGGGGGGGGGGAGTGCAAGTTCCTTTCATAAATCTGCAGTGCTCGAATGCTCCGGTCTCGTTGTTACGGACAACATACGTATTACGTGCATTTTTACGCTTAAAAAAATATATCGAGCTGAAACTTGACACATGGACTCGTTACCGACGACAACACATTCTGTCAAATTTTCAGCCCCGCCCACATTTCTCGATCTTAAATTTTATTTTAGTATTTATAGGAAATTTTTAGTTTTTTATGGGTTGTTAAATTTAGTGGGTTTTTTTAAATTCAGGGGTTGTTTAATTTAGGGGTTGTTTAATTTAGGGGTTGTTTAATTTAAGGGTTGTTTAATTTAAAGGTTGTTTAATTTAAGGGTTGTTTAATTTAGAGGTTGTTTAATTTAAGGGTTGTTTAATTTAGGGGTTGTTTAATTTAGGGGTTGTTTAATTTAAGGGTTGTTTAATTTAAGGGTTGTTTAATTTAAGGGTTGTTTAATTTAAGGGTTGTTTAATTTAATGGTTGTTTAATTTAGGGGTTGTTTAATTTAAGGGTTGTTTAATTTAGGGGTTGTTTAATTTAGGGGTTGTTTAATTTAAGGGTTGTTTAATTTAAGGGTTGTTTAATTTAAGGGTTGTTTAATTTAAGGGTTGTTTAATTTAAGGGTTGTTTAATTTAGGGGTTGTTTAATTTAAGGGTTGTTTAATTTAGGGGTTGTTTAATTTAAGGGTTGTTTAATTTAGGGGTTGTTCAATTAAGGGGTTGTTTAATTTAGGGGTTGTTTAATTCAAGGGTTGTTTAATTTAGGGGTTGTTTAATTTAATGGTTGTTTAATTTAGGGGTTGTTTAATTTAGGGGTTGTTTAATTTAGGGGTTGTTCAATTTAAGGGTTGTTTAATTTAATGGTTGTTTAATTTAAGGGTTGTTTAATTTAAGGGTTGTTTAATTTAAGGGTTGTTTAATTTAGGGGTTGTTTAATTTAGGGGTTGTTTAATTTAAGGGTTGTTTAATTTAAGGGTTGTTTAATTTAAGGGTTGTTTAATTTAGGGGTTGTTTAATTTAGGGGTTGTTTAATTTAAGGGTTGTTTAATTTAGGGGTTGTTTAATTTAAGGGTTGTTTAATTTAGGGGTTGTTCAATTAAGGGGTTGTTTAATTTAGGGGTTGTTTAATTTAAGGGTTGTTTAATTTAGGGGTTGTTTAATTTAGGGGTTGTTTAATTTAAGGGTTGTTTAATTTAAGGGTTGTTTAATTTAAGGGTTGTTTAATTTAAAGGTTGTTTAATTTAGGGGTTGTTTAATTTAGGGGTTGTTTAATTTAAGGGTTGTTTAATTTAGGGGTTGTTTAATTTAGGGGTTGTTTAATTTAAGGGTTGTTTAATTTAGGGGTTGTTTAATTTAAGGGTTGTTTAATTTAAGGGTTGTTTAATTTAAGGGTTGTTTTATTTAGGGGTTGTTTAATTTAAGGGTTGTTTAATTAAGGGGTTGTTTAATTTAGGGGTTGTTTAATTTAGGGGTTGTTTAATTTAAGGGTTGTTTAATTTAAAAGAAAATGTATTGTTGATTCAAACACTATTTGTCGCTCCTTTGCTGAAGCAGACAAGACTGCAGTAGGAACAAAGAAAGACCATTGTTATGGATTAGGGTGATAAGAACTTATTCTCCCCGTATCGATTACTTCATTCTACCATTTCCTTTCACCATCTTTCCCTTCTACACAAAGTCATCGATTCGACCAATCTTTTGTCTCCCCTGCCCGCCCAACTCCAGCCCAGACTTATCATCGCGTGATCATAAAAATCCAATCAGTTCTCCACTGTGATGACGTTGTCATTACGCCAGCCTACCGTTAAAAAACCTGGTTAAAAAGTAATGACTTTTCCTAATGCCGTTCATAAAACACCAGTGCCCGGGTTGTACAAATAACACCAGTGTCCGGGTTGTACAAATAACACCAGTGATAGAGGTGTGCATTTAACACCAGTGATAGAGGTGTGCATTTAACACCAGTGCTAACGGTGTACCTATCCCCCCCCCCTAAGTGTTAGTGGTGCACAAATAACACCATCTTACTGTATGAATGGTTTAGTCAATGTCATAAGGATGACGCCTACTGTTGCCTAGCAACGTTCTCCACCTACGCTTTGTCTTGTGACGTAAAGTGAATAGACCAAATGTTTTTTTTTAAATCTCTAAGAGGCTAATGAGGCTGTTAGTTCGTAACACTACCATCTGTTAAAGTATTGCCTAGTCTTAGATTGTAAAACATAGTATTGCCTACTCAGTGTTGTCAATCCTTAACTCCATTGCGTTTGTGACATTGTTGCGCCCAGATTTGACGTGGGAGTTTTTGTTTAATGAGAGCATTGCCAACGAATAACGGACTAAATAAAGGCTGCCCAAAATGATGCTTGCATTGTTCCCCTTTGAAGAGTTTTTAAACTGAAGGTTTTTTCTAGTCCGGCTTTGTTTTTTATTTTTTAACATAGATAAAATGTATCCTCAAAGCCTCCACTAACTCAGTTGGACCTGGTTTGTGCTCCAGATAATGTGAATTACTTGGTCAGCTGCCCATCCCGTCATATGACGGACGCGGTACACTATACAGTTTTAGATAATATAGCTTCGATTTGTTTAAAAACATGACCTCGTTGTAATGAAAAGAAGTTTTAATCTTTCAACAGAAACTTTGGCCTCCCGTGTTGAAAACTTCCAAAAATGTAACCTTCTTTAAAGAAAAACAGACAACAAAAACATGACCCAACGTTAGACTTGTTGGATCGCCTTCCTGGGCCCGACCACATCATGATGTAAGACTTATCTTGCCATGATGTATGACTCACCTTATCATGATGTAATACTCATCTAATCATGATGTAAAACTCCTCTTATCATGATGTAAGATTCATCTTATCATAATATAAAACTCATCTTCTTATGATGTAAGACTCATCTTAACATGATGTAAAATTCATCTTATTAAAATGTAAAACTCACCTTATCGTGATGTAAGAATCATCTTATCATGATGTAAGACCCCCCTTCATATGAGACTCACCCATTCAAGATGTAAAGCCCACCCTATCATGTTTTGAGACTCATCTTATCATGATGTTAGACTCAACCTATAATGATTTGGGACTAACCCTATAATGATGCAAAACTCAACCTATGATAGTGGACTCGCCCTATAAGGATGTAAGACTCAACCTATCATGATATAAGACTCCATCGATCATGATGTAAGACTCACGCTATCATAATATTAGTCGTCTCTTTTCATTCACCTTTCTGTTGTCATTTTCCTCACAATCACCAAACGATTACCGCCCTTGTTCACACACATTATCTTCCCTATCACTCGTAATCCCCTTGTAAGATCAAAGGTCGGACACATGCTTCTTGTAAGGTCAAAGGTCGAAACATGCTGCTTGTAAGGTCAAAGGTCGAACACATGCCTCTTGCTTACGACGATCCGTCCGGAGCAGTAAATGCACTATTAAGAATGATATCCACCCCCCCCCCTTCCCCCCCCCCCCCCCCCCCCCCCCCACATGATTTGTTGCAGCCCAAACATTTCCCATGGGTGATCAATATACAGGCATCGAACTGGTTCCGGCACTTGCTATCGGCACAATTAGGTCAGTCAGGCCGGGGGTGGGGGCTGGGATGAGGGGATAAATGGGAGGTAGGGATAGATGGGAGGCATGGATAGATGGGAGGTAGGGATAGATAGGAGGCAGTGATAGATTGGAGGTAGGGATAGATGAGATTTAATTTGGATGGGGTAAGAGGAAAAGTCGATTGTGGGCAGGATGGGTTCGATAAAATGATGGTATATGATGGACATGTTGGCTGGTTGGGTAGCAGATCATTTGCTGGGCAGATGAGATGGTGTGGTGATAAATGATTTAAAAGGCAGATGAGATGATATGGGGATAGATGATATAATGGGTAGATGAGATGGTGGTGTGGTGATAGATGATATACTGAGTATATGGGATGATATAGGGATAGATGATATAATGGGTAATGAGATGGTGTTGTTATAGATGATATAATGGGTATATGGGATGGTATGGGGATAGATGATATAATGAGTAGATGAGATGGTGTGGTGATAGATGATATAATGGGTAGATGAGATGATATGATGGGTAGATGGGAAGATGAGGGGAAAAAGAATACAATGGGTTGATGACATGATGAGGTAAGAAAAAGATCATGAAAAGAGGTTGCTGCCAGGACTGGTAGATAGAGTGGGAGATGTATCAGGGGGACCGAACTGACCCAGTCCTGGCCATAGACATGACCCAGTCTTGGCTATACACAATGAGTCCGTCTGTCATAAATTTAAAAAAAAAAATCCTCTATAAATTCTGGGAACAGTGTTACATTTGTAAGGAGTTACGCTTTAGGAATGATATACAAATTATACACAGTTTCTACAAGTCTCTAAAAGCCTTAAGTTTTTTAAACACATGGATCCATCCCATTAATGCTGTGTAAATACCCAAGCTGACATGTATTATTTCGTGCTATTCGCCGTTATTTGAAAATTGATTAGAAATGAAAACGTTTCTTATGTCCGGGAATTGCAAAAACAAAAAGGGCCCATGCTGTAAGGGCCCATGTCGTAAAGGACGCATGCTGGAAGGGACCCATGCTGTAAGGGCCCATGTTGTAAGGGCCCCATGCTGTAAGGGACCCATGCTGTAAGGGCCCATGCTGTAAGGGCCCATGTTGTAAGGGCCCATGTTGTAAGGGCCCATGTTGTAAGGGCCCGTGTTGTAAGGACCCATGTTGTAAGAGCCCATACTGTAAGGGTCCATGCTGTAAGGGACCATGCTGTTAAGCCACATTTTGTAAGGATCCATGTTGTAAGGGCCCATGCTGTCAGAGCCCATGTTGTAAGGGCCAATGCTGTAAGGGCCCATGCTGTAAGGGCCCATGCTGTCAGGGCCCATGCTGTAAGGGCCCATGCTGTTAAGGCCCATGTTGTAAGGACCAATGCTGTAAGGGCCCATGCAGTAAGGGACCCATGTTGTAAGGGCCAATGTTGTAAGGCCCCGATGCTGTAAGGGGCCATGCTGTTAGGGCACATGTTGTAAGGGCCCATGTTGTAAGGGCCCATGCTGTAAGGCCCATGCTGTAAGGGCCCATGCTGTAAGGGCCCATGTTGTAAGGGCCCATGCTGTTAAGGCCCATTTTGTAAGGAACCATGTTGTAAGGGACTATGCTGTAAGGGCCCATGTTGTAAGGGCCAATGCTGCAAGGGCCCATGCTGTAAGGGACCCATGTTGTAAGGGCCCATGCTTTAAGGCCCATGCTGTAAGGGCCCATGCTGTTAGGGCACATGTTGTAAGGGCCCATGTTGTAAGGGCCCATGCTGTAGGGCCCCTGCTGTAAGGGCCATGCTGTAAGGGCCCAGGCTGTAAGATTGTAAGGGCCCATGCTTTAAGGCCCATGCTGTAAGGGCCCATGCTGTTAGGGCACATGTTGTAAGGGCCCATGTTGTAAGGGCCCATGCTGTAGGGCCCATGCTGTAAGGCCCATGCTGTAAGGGCCCAGGCTGTAAGGGCCCATTTTCTAAGGGCCCATGTTGTAAGGGCCCATGCTGTATGGGCCCATGTTGTAAGGGCCCATGTTGTAAGGGCCCATGCTATAAGGGACCCATGTTGTAAGGGCCCATGTTGTAAGGCCCCATGCTGTAAGGGCCCATGCTGTAAGGGCCCATGCTGTAAGGCCCCATGCTGTAGGGCCCATGTTGTAAGGCCCCATGCTGTAAGGGCCCACGCTGTAAGGGCCCATGCTACAAGGGCCCGTGTTGTACATCTGGCTGTACTTTGCCAACGAAAATTGTACAACTGCTAACATGGACGCGGTGAATGGCATGCAGGGGAAGGGGGAGAGTGGGTGGGACCACAGCCGCATGTTCATATCACGAGCCAAAAAAAATTGCATTTCAACCCATTCGACCTTGGGGGTATCTGTTGCTTGTACAAGGGTGAGTGGTGCGGTTGGAGAGGGGCGTTGTGTGGTGTGGCTGGAGAGGGGAGGGACGTCGTGTGGTGTGGCTGGAGAGGGCGTCGTGTGGTGTGGCTGGAGAGGGCGTCACGTGGTGTGGCTGGAGAGGGCGTCGTGTCGTGTGGCTGGAGAGGGCGTCGTGTGGTGTGGCTGGAGAGGGGCGGGGCGTCGTGTGGTGGTGGTTAAACTTGTCTAACAGCGGTTTTGGTGGGGGGGGGGGCGCAATGTTCTCATTTTGTGTAATCTGGACGGCTGGACTGTGTGGCTTACAATGGAGCTGTGGGCCGATGGTATGCTGAGCTGTGGGCCGATGGTGTGCTGAGCTGTGGGACGATTGTATGCTGAGCCGTGGCGCCTAGTTTGTTAGTGGGAGTTCATAGAGATGTGTAGTGTGCGTGAACAAATTGTTCAAAGACAACATAGAAAACTATATTTGAATATTTAAAATTGAGAAAATATGTGCTCACATTCAAAGTTAAACACATGTGGATCTTATTGCTCAAAACTTTTCAAAACAAAATTTTAAATCCATCCGCATTTTGATGTGGTTTTGTCAAGGAAGTTTTGTTGACCTTTGGCCTTTAGGGTCACGCTTTGTTTGTACTCCTGGGCTGCTTGTAAGATACTTTCGTTGACTAATGACCGATGGCTACAACTTTACTGGACATTTTAGCACCATTACCAGTCGAAAAACCTGTGCTTTTTTTTGTTTGTTTTGTTAAACATTTATCATTATGGTTGACATCTGGACGGTCTGGTCTTTCCTGTTTGAGACTGAGGCCTTACACCCTACGTCACAAGCGGTAATGTCTGTAATTTGATTGGAAGACTGTGGGGCACCCTTGGATAGACATGGTATGTGTCGGAGGTGCCGTAGTCAGACAAGACAGTTCTATTGCTTTCGTAAAACAGTGAAAGAGGTAGCTTAAGTGTTATAGAACCAAACATTATCTTGACAACAATACGCCTTATGAAATCATTCATGCTCTACTTTTGTTACTGATTTTTAAAAAAAATTTAAAACATGCGTATTTTGTTTTTTGTTTTGTTTTGCATTTTCCAAGAACAATTTTACAATTTAACGTTTGCATGATGCTAAGTCCACACGATCAAATTTAACTCAAATTTGTTTCAAATATTTGTCAAATTTTCGTCAATTTTATTTTTGAGAGCATTATTTGTTTTTACTAAATAGTGGGTTTAAAAAGGAAATTTGACGATCAATTTGACGCAAGTTTGAAGTCAATTAAACGAGAATTGGATCGTCTGAACTGAGCATAAGGCATTAAATTTTCAAATGCGCACAAGTTTCAAAAGCGCTCAGGTTTCAAATGCGCTCAAGTTTAAAAAGCGCTCAGTGAACTAACATTTACTTAAATGTAAACCAAACCTAAATCGCCCTCTGAGTCTTTGAACCCACGAGTGGGAATACGAGTGGGACATACGAGTAGGACATACGAGTGGGACATACGCGTGGGACACACGAGTGGGACATACGAGTGGGACACACGAGTGGGACACACGAGTGGGACACACGAGTGGGACACACGAATTGGACATACGAGTGGGACACACGAGTGGGACACACGAGTGGGACATACGAGTAGGACATACGAGTAGGGTCATTGTAAGGCGCTCTGTGTGCTCCCTGAAACTTCATAGTGGGGAATACGTTGAATTATATCTGAGTGTTGGCGAAGTTATTACCTTACAAATAGCATCAACAATTACATCAACTATAACACCAACGATAATATCAATACTAACAACAACAATAACATCAACACTAACATTCATACTAACATCAATCGTAACATCAACACTAACATCAACACTAACATCAAGAATAATATCAACAATAACATCAAAAATAACATAAACAACATTATCAACAATACATCAACAATAACATAAACCATAAAATCTACAATAACATGAACAATAACATCAACCTTAACATCAAATATAAAATCAACAATAACATCAACAATAACATCCACAATAACATCAACTATAACATCAACAGTAACATCCACAACAGCATCCACAATGACATCAACTATAACATCAACAATAACATCAACCATAAGATCCACAATAACATCAACTATAACATCCACAATAACATTGACCATAACATCCACATTAACATCAACTATAACATCCGCAATAACATTAACCATAACATCCACAATAACATCAACTGTAGCTCCACAATAACATTAACCATAACATCCACAATAACATCAACATATTTGAACTTAATAGCGTTCATTTCCAGTATTTTAATGCATTGAAAATGATTATTATAAAGGTCGCCGTGAATCAGTTTAAGACCCACTTATAGATAAGCAGGTTAAAAACGCGAATGTTCCTGATAGAGACTAGGGTGGGAGGAATCGAGGGTGGTTTGGGGGGGGGGTAGAAAAGAGGGTGGGAGGCAGGATGAGAACATTCTCTTGCAGGGGAGGTAAGCCACCTGACGTCTGTTACAAGTGCTAATTTCCCTTGGCTGGCTGTCATTGAGCGGGCGGTTACCGTTCTTGCCTTCCACCTACAATGACGTCACCAGTTCGGTATTCGGTTCCAGATCCTTGACAAGACGGAAACATGAATTCGTAATAACACAGAAGCCATCCAAACGTATCTCCTCATGTTAATGGCAGTCTGTCTCTTACACACTGTTAGATTAAGTTTAAACCTTAATAATACATTTTAAACAAAAAATGTTTCTGAAGAGTTTCATTTAAGACTGCCATTTGTAGCTAAAAAGATGAATAGATAGCAAGACAGAAGGAAAAGAAAAAACAATGAATGGATTAATGGAATGATTATTTAAGAATAACTGCATCTTTTTTCTTTATATATACATGGGGTCTTCGCAGACTTCATACTGTGACACTTTAGAAGACTTCAAGCTGTGACAACTTAACAGTCTTCATGCTGTGACAAATTAGATGTCTTTAAACTGTCACAACTTATCATTCTTACACTGTGAAAACTTAGCAGTTTTTAAACTGTGACAACTTAGCAGTCCTCATAGTGGGACAGCTAAGCAGTCTTCATACTGTGACAATTTAGCAGTTTTTAAACTGTGACAACTCAACAGTTTTCAAACTATGACAACTTAGCATCCTTCATACTGGGACATCTTAACAGTCTTCATACTTTGACAACTTAGCAGTTTTTAAACTGTGGCAACTTAGCAGTCTTTAAAATGTGACAACTTAGCAGTTTTTAAACTGTGACAATTTGGCAGTTTTCAAGCTGTGACAACTTAGCAGTCTTCATACTGGGACAACTTAGCAGTCTTCATAATGTGACAGCTTAGCAATTTTTTAAACTGTGACAACTTAACAGCTTTCAAGCTGTGACAACTTAGCAGTCTTCATACTGGGACAACTTAACAGTCTTCATACTTTGACAACTTAGCAGTCTTTAAAATGTGACAACTTAGCAGTTTTTAAACTGTGACAATTTGGCAGTTTTCAAGCTGTGACAACTTAGCAGTCTTCATGCTGGGACAACTTAGCAGTCTTCATACTTTGATAGCTTAGCAGTTTTTTTAAACTGCGACAACTTAACAGCTTTCAAGCTGTGACAACTTAGCAGTCTTCATACTGGGACAACTTAACAGTCTTCATACTTTGACAACTTAGCAGTTTTTAAGCTGTGACAACTTAGCAGTCTTCATACTCTGACAACTTAGCAGTCTTCATACTGTGACAACTTAGCAGTCTTTAAACTGTGACAACTTAGCAGTTTTTAAACTTTCACATATTAGCAGTTTTCAAACTGTGACAACTTTGCAGTCATCATACTGTGACAACTTAACAGTCTTCATACTGTGACAACTTAACAGTTTTCATACTGTAACAACTCAACAGTCTTCATACTGTTTAAACTTTACAGTTTTCATACTGTGACAACTTACCAGTCTTCATACTGTGACAACTTAGCAGTCTTCATACTATGACAACTTAGCAGTCTTCATACTGTGACAACTTAGCAGTCTTCATACTATGACAACTGTAAAAAGAGTATTATAAACCGATCATTTATAAGTGTGGTCCTAAATGGGTTTCTTTATGCTTTATTCGAATATATGTTATGACTGTTTATAGTTGCTATAGATATGGTTGACATGTTGTTATATATATAGCCAGTACAGCGTGAGGCTTGGCTTATTTTAAAACTGCACAGGGTTATTTTTAGCCACCGCAACTTGTCTGCTAGTTGAATAGCTTTGAATTCGACGTCTTTGAATGCACTTTCTCACATAACCGCCTCCTGGTTAGCTGGCAAAAACGTTGTTTACATAATGAGGCGTTCCAATATGTTTTTCAAGAACACCAAATGGTGACGAAGTTTCTAGATTTTCTTTACTAGAACGTTCGGATTTAATACCTATATAAAGCCTAATTTGTTTCTCAGCATATATACTTTCTGAATCTAAGACTTACCGAGAATAACCAAGAGAGAGAATTAGCGATACTTATAGATGGACTAAAGAGACGTACATATTTTTGTGTGTATACATTAATATTTCAATTTTGAGGGTTGACCCCTTTTTTTCTCTCACTTTCTCTAAGTTGAAGCACGTTTTGCTTCTGTTCTCAAATGTGTATGTATATAGAAATTTATTTTACACAATCAAGTTACATTTAAGTACCATTAGCTTCTGTATTGTTTTTCTTGACATACTGTTAGATCAGTCTTTAGTCGCGCATTTTTTAGTCTAGACAACTGTTAACAAAGGTTTAATCTTTATAAGCACGACGGTACGCGGCGCTGTGAATAGCATGCAGTGAGCCTAGTACATCTGGCGTGTGCAAGGTGTGGCTCAGTACATATGATGTGTGAATGGTATGGGAACAAAGTGGACCTGTACATCTGAAGCGTGAAAGATGTTGTTGCCCAGTACATCTGAAGTGTGAATGAGGATACCATGTATTTTATTTTGGTATCCTATCTCCCAGAGAAAGCGTAAATCAAAGAAAGGGAAACAATAGAGCTAAGAAGGACATAAACCAGCAAACAAGAAGCTGACGTCATCTGATGCTCTATTACCTCATTTAAATATAATAAAGAATATATAATTGGTATACATAATTGGAGCATATAATTTCTAAATGGCATTGTTAAATTAGCATTGGTAAATATAATTGGTAAAAATCATTGGTAAATATAAATGGTAAATATAATTGGTCAATACCAATGGTGTCTTCGTTAGTTTCATCATTTATGCTCCTGTTCTCTCCAGCCAATTTTTTTAAATATCGGCTTACAGTGTAAATCATTTTATTATAGCTCATTCATGTCCACTCTTTCCAAACAAGGTCTGGTCTCGTGGTTACTAAAATGGAGAGCATGGGGGGAGGGAGGGGGGAGGGAAATGTTGTTGAAAGGACCTAGCCCAACACCAAGCAGCACTTACCTCCTCAATAGAACTGACGAATATTTAATAACCCTCGTCACTGGGCTCGGTCAACGATTTTCTTATCGGCACGTTTACCCACTTGTAGATTTCTGAGAGATACATGGAGCATAGCAGGCTTTCTCACGTTTTTGTAAACTACGTACCCCTCAGGAATTAGTTGACTGGTTTCAGTCTCGAATACATTACAAAAGAAAAATCAATTTTCAAATAGGAAAATATTAGACTTCTGATTTATTTATTGACTTGGACAGATAACTTGTCATAAAAAACGTCACATTTATTACTAAAGGAGAATATTTATGTAGAAAGTTAAAACAGAAAATGACAAACATTATATTAGAAGCTGATGTCTCCACTGCTCTTGTAAACCCTTCTCCTCGCGAATTTCCACCTTGCAGGCTCTGAAAAAGGGGGGGGGGGATGTAAATACCCCAGGCTGAGAAACCCGGGAATATAGGGTTATGATGTTCTTAATCTTAATTGACTATTAGCCTGAGAATGGACCATGTAAAAACTATTTGCTTGAGAATTGATTATTTTGACTGAGTATTCATGAAGTTAATCAGACATTGAATCTATTGGCAGTCTTAATGAAACCCGTCTGTCGATTAAAGTCAAAATTTGATTTGAGCTCATACGGAAATGTAGCAGCGTTCACGAGAGGTTGGCGTGACGTTCAAAAGAGGTTGGCGTGACGTTCACTAGAGGTTGACGTGACGCTCACGATAGGTTGCGTGACGTTCACGAGAGGTTGGCGTGACGTTCGCGAGAGGTTGGCGTGACGTTCAAGAGAGGTTGGCGTGACGTTCGCGAGAGGTTGGCGTGACGTTCGCGAGAGGTTGGCGTGACGTTCAGGGTGGCGTGACGTTCGCGAGAGGGTGGCGTGACGTTCAAGAGAGGTTGGCGTGACGTTCGCGAGAGGTTGGCGTGACGTTCGCGAGAGGTTGGCGTGACGTTCAAGAGAGGTTGGCGTGACGTTCACGAGAGTTTGGCGTGACGTTTGCGAGAGGCTGGCGTGACGCTCATGAGAGGTTGGCGTGACGTTTGCGAGAGGCTGGCGTGACGTTCACGAGAGGCTGGCGTGAGGTTCAAAAGAGGTTGGCGTGACGTGCTGTTTACTTCTATAACAATTGAAGGACTGCATTCAAGCTATGTGAATGAAATAGTAAAAAAAAAAAAGGTATGTTGAAGCTTGAATCAAAAGGCAAGACAATAAGATGTGAATGTTTCGTCTTAGAGCCGAATCATGTCAAAGTTGGAAATATGGGAAACTCTAATCCAAAATATTATGATCCTTTCTTGTTCACATTCACAGTTTTTACATTTGAATTGAGTTTATCTTCGTTAATAAAAAAGGTCTAGAAATAGCGAACGTGTTTTTTTTTTCCTTTTCGCGTGTTCATGAACTCGCTATAATGTATGACAGGCGCTAATCCCCAATGTCCGTGCCACGACATATAAAGTCACAGTCTTATCTGCCCTCGGGACGTGCCAGGGAGTTGCCAGGTTTCACTCACATCATAAGCCAAACAAGTTCTGCAGTTGAGAGATATTTTAATGGATTCTTGATGAATATTTCTGAGCACACAGCCACGCAGCCATACGCCTGAAAATATAGAATATACATGTATTATATTTCTTTGCGTCTACTTTCTTTCCACTGCGCGCCTTCTAACCCTTCATTTAAATTATGGAATTTTTTGACAACTTTTGGCGAAGATCATGTCATGTAACACCTCAAATAAGGTCTAATAGTTTACGGACTGTATGCATATAAATATCATCTTTGATAATCTGAGGCATAGATTAAACATAACTGGTCTAAATCATGCAGAAAACCGACGAAATTGAAATGTGACCACTAAACGAATCCATTATTACTATGTCTATTATAGACAACACAAAGCTGGTCCAGGTTTTAGACACAGACGATGGGGAATTGGTTCTCTTTGCTTTCATTATTTTAAATCTCGCGACCTTTCTCCTGCTGACTCCTCACTTCACATTGTTCTTTCTTCAACGACACACCACTTCACATTGAATAACCCAGCTGAACACTTTGCCTGTAGTGACAGAGAAATGAAGTCCATCTCATTGGTTTGAAGCAAACGACCTCGGTCTAAAAGCCATGTTTAACCGAGAGTATTAAAAGATAACACATTGAGACTAATTCCAGACACAAATTATTTTTTTTTACCATTCAGTCTAAACAAAAATTTTCCCAGCATCTGTTTTCTTTTGTTTTTTTTTTTGTTTGTTTGTGATGAACGTAAACCAGTTTAACCGTCACCGCTGTAAGGCATGTCATGAGCGAAGTAAACCATGGCAGTGTAAGGGATGTCATGTTCTAAGGTAACCATGGCAGTGTAAGGAATGTCATGTGCTAAGGTAACCATGTCAGTGTAAGGGGTTTATGTGCTAAGTGAACCATACAGTTATGACGTACTTATAATTCCTTGTTCAAGAAGTTCTCAATAGGTACAATAGGCGGTATTTCAGAAGGTTAATAGAAGAAACCAGTAGGTACTATGGCCTTACTTTATAAGTACTAGCAAGGAAGGTAGAGACGGAAATAGAAATAAAGTACTACAATCCAATAACAAACAAGGTGTAATGAGTCTTTGAATGGGTTTGATCTCACAGATCCCAGTGATGAGGCGAGTTAACAAAGGATTTCTCTGGTCCATGGTCACTCCAAAACTATGTCCAACATCTCCCCAGTTGTTTACACCATAGAAATATTGACATTGGTCGCAACACGATCTAGAGTTCCTCGGTAGAAATTTTACCATACTACACATATTGACACCCCCCCCCCACCACAATGTAGCACAATATTTATCCCAAAGTCGCGCCTTCCCCACACTACATCCCCTATTGTCAATGTTAAAGACCACGTGATTTCAAGGGTGCTTTGATGTTCCGATCGTTTGGTACAAAACTTAACAGAGGATTGGTTGCCTACGTGATTACACTGTGTCTTTAACAACCTGTGCCAAAATTACACTGCCTCTCTCTCTCTCTCTCTCTCTTTCTCTCTTATTCTCTATTTCTCTCTCTCTCTTTCTCTCTTATTCTCTATTTCTCTCTCTCTCTCTTTATATATCTTTCTCTCTCTTTATATTCCTCTCTCTGTATCTGCCTCTTTCTCTTATTCTCTATCTCACACACACACATACACGCAAAAGTTGATGACGTCATTGTCCGGTCCACTCGGTACGCCGGGACATTTCACCGCGATAAGTCTAAAGTTATGATAATTATAAGGAGGCCGAAGCATCTAAGAATATATATGTTGCCGACTTGCTAATAAACATCAATACTTTCAGACCAGATCTGCTTCGGTCGATATACGGGTCGAACATAGGTCAGAATTTATCCTGGCATCCTATCTGAAGAATCATTCTAAATCGTATTTGAGCTTGGCGGAAAATTTTTATTTCAAATCCCCGTACCAGGTTCACATTTTTCAAAACCCTTTTTATAGCTTCCCTTTGGTTTGTGTTTCTTTTTCTGTCTGGGCGTGTGACAAAAATCTTCTCACGGGTAATCGACACATGCACTTCCCGTCAACCTATCGAGCTGAAACTTGGCACTTAGACTCGTTGCCGATGACAACACACTCTATCTAATTCCCGATAACTGAGCGTATTGAGATTCTTTTTAAACAAATATCGCAAGGGCGTTGAGTGCGTTTCTTTTTCCAAAAATGGTTGGTGAAATAAATCTGCCGTGTTAAAGCTGGTGGGTCATAGCATATTAATCATATCATATATATATTTATATATATTTATATATATATATAATATAAAAGTGAAATTATGTTTGTGGCTTTATTTGTTCCACAAAGGCTTTTACATGGATTGGTGGATCTTGACCAAACTTGGCACGTATATCCATCATCATCCAGAAGGAACTCTTAAGGGCTTATGAATTTTTTTATAACATTCCGTTTGGAGCCGGGGGTCCAAAATGTCGTTTTTTCCTAAATAAGTTAATTAAAAATTTAACAACGAATACTTCTACACGAATGGATGGATCTTGACCAAACTTAGTACACATACACTTTATTATCCATAACCAAATACCGAAGGATACTCAACGCATAATATCCATTTCTCGGGGGCCCCAGTTCATTTTTTCTGATATAAGCCATATAATATCAATAGGCTTAGACAACACTATAGTTTCTATGGGAATTGATGGATATAGGCCTAGCGTTGTATCAATACTCTACATTTTCCGTATTGAAAATTCGTTGGATTTAAAACTAATAAAATCCATTCTAGAATTTTCCAGAAAGTTCGATAATTTTAAAAAGCTCTATCTCTGGCATTTGTAAGGAGATTTAAATGGGACCAATTTCAAATTTTAACTCTATTATTTTTGCTTCTGATATTTGTCGGGCCCCCCATCTCAGACATAACTAAAAAGATACTTTATTAAACTGGGGCCCCTATTTTAATTTAAATGTTCTATACTTATAGTAGAGCAAATTAGTTGTATAATATTTCGTATTTGAAAAAAAAATACTTAGAAAAGTAATTTTTTTATCCTTTTTATGGAGGATATTAAATTTAATCTAGAATGTTCCAGAAGGTTCTTTAATTTTCCCGAAGGTTCTTTAATGTTCCACGGAGATATATCATGGAATTTAAAAGCTTATTTGAACAAAATCGCAGTGAAAATGTCGGGATCCCACTGGGATCAAGACACTGACGGAATCGGGATCCACAGGGATCTGGATTTCCCCTGGACTCGTAGTCACAAGAAAACGGGATCCCACCGAAATGGGATCACCCCGGGAAAAGGGATTGCACCGGGATCGTGTTGAGAATCTGATTGGGTTCCCATTGGGATTGGGGTCTTACCGGGATCGGGGTCCTAATGCAACCCGTGCAACGCCGGGTATATTGGCTAATCATATCATATCATATATATATATATTATATTTATATATATATAAAAGTGAATGTTTGTGGCTGGATTTGTTCCACATACGTTTTTACATGGATTGATGGATCTTGACCAAACTTGGCACATATATCCATCATGATCCAGAAGGAACTCTTATGGGGTTATGAACTTATAATAACATTCCGTTTGGGGCGGGGGCCCCGAATTTTTTTGTTTTCCTAATTTGCGCTATATAAATAAATTGAACAACAAATACTCTTACATGAATGGATGGATCTCGATGAAACGTATTACACATATTCTTGATCATCCATATTCAAATACCGAATGGTACTGAACTCATTATATCAATTCTTCTGGGGCCTGGGCCCCATTTTATTTTTCCTTTTTAAGCTTTATAAATATCGAAAGGCTTAAACAATACATTAGGTTCTACATGAACTGATGGATCTAAGCCTAGCTTGGTAGCAATACCCTTCATTGGCCGTATTGAAATGTCAGTGGATTTAAACTAAGAATATCCAATCTAGAATTTTCCAGAAAGTTCCATAATTTTAAAAAGCAATATCTATGGCATTTTAGAACCGATTTAAAGGGACAAATTTTAAATTTTAACCTTATTATTTATCAGAATGATTTTTATAGGGCCCCCTTTCTCAGGCATAACTAAATCGGTACTGTTATGGAATGGGCCACCCGGGGCCCCTTGATTAACTTAAAAGAAAAAGGATTATAATTATGTCATTGTTAAGGATTTTTATCGTATTAAAAAAAATGTTTAGAAAAGTAGTTTTTACTCATGTTTCGAGCAGGTTATTAAATTTAATCTAGAATATTCCATAAAGTTCTAATTTGTTACAAGAGAATATATAGTGGTATCTAAGGGATTATTAAAATGCTAGTTATGTTCATTTCTATACTGCCCCGGAGTTAACTGTTCTCTCAGTACCACTGAAGAATTTTTTGATGCGGGATCCCAAAGGGGTCGGGATCCCATCATACTCTTTATCCCAACGGGATTTGGATCACACCGGGATCGGGATCCTAACCTTGAATGGATCCACCGGAATCAGGATCACACAGGGAAACGGGACTGCGCCGTGATCGGTGTCAGAATGGGATTAGGGTTCCAATGGGATCGGGGCCCCACAAGGATGAGGTCTTAATGCTGTCCCGTGCAACGCCGGGTATATTGGCTAGTATAAAATAAATTTAAAAAAAAGTCATATAAATGATTTACACAAAATATTTTGTTGGTAAGGGTTCTTTAGTTTTTATCACGACTTTCATAAGATTTCTGATTAATTATGAATTTACTGTTTGAGATGTATGTGTCGCATCTTACTTTGTAAACACATTTAAGCACTCTGCGATTAGTGATGCATGACACTTACACATTTACAATTACATCTTACGAAATTGTTCGATTTCAAATTTTATCACATTTGAAGACTATATCATATATAGGTGGTTTAAGTTTTAAATACATTAGATTATTTCATATTTTAAACATCAGCTCAAAGGTCGTATCCAATCACTTTATA
Organism: Lymnaea stagnalis; assembly: GCA_964033795.1. Classification (NCBI taxonomy): domain Eukaryota; kingdom Metazoa; phylum Mollusca; class Gastropoda; family Lymnaeidae; genus Lymnaea; species Lymnaea stagnalis. The sequence goes on from CAXITT010000006.1 coordinate 2,608,518, forward strand.
AAGTAGCTCACTGGCGTATCTATAAAGTACCTCACTGGCGTATCTATAAAGTCATTAGTCAATGCAATGGTTTGCCATGTTTCTCACGTGTTTGAAATCCAAATGAATAGGGATATCATGTACCTAAGCGTATATTCACAATGTGCATTGTGTATTATTATGATAACTATGTCAGTATATGGCAAAACACAATAATTAATTCCAGCAGAGAAATTACCATAATATATATATATATATATATATATATATATATATATATATATATATATATATATATATATTTCCTTCTCTACTTCTTCTTTTTCTTCAGCGACATCATACACTTCCCTCTCTATCTCTCCTTTCTCTCCAGCCACCACATACACTTCCCCCCTCTATCGATTCTTTTTCTCCAGCCACCTCCTACATTTCCTGCTATATCTCCTTTCTCTTCAGCCACCCCATACACTCCCCTCTCTTTCTCTCTCCTTCCTCTGACGCAGTTAATTTGTTTTGCCTATCGTAGTGTTCACAACACTTAACAAGAGTTCATTCTGTTATCTTTCGCCTTTGAATCTGTCCAAAAATGTTGTTAGCTTCTTCAACCTTCGATTACTTCGAATGTCTTTATTTACTCTCTACTGTACGCTTTCCATGATTGGTTGTTTTTCTCTTTCATCTCTCCATCATCATCTCTGTGTACAGCTTTCATCTATCCATCATCATCTATGCGTACAGATTTCATCTATCCATCATCATCTCTGTGTACATCTTTCATCTATCCATCATCATCTATGCTAACAGCTTTCATCTCTCCATCATCATCTATGCGTACAGCTTTCATCTATCCATCATCATCTCTGTGTACAGCTTTCATCTATCCATAATCATCTATCTGTACAGCTTTCTTCTCTCCATTATCATCTTTATCGCTACAGCTTTCATCTATCCATCATTATCTATATCCCTTTACCGCTTTCATCTCTCCATCATTATCTCTACCTCTACAGCTTCCATCTCTCCGTCATAATTTATGTCTCTAAGGCTTTTGTCTTAACCTTTCATCTATCAACCTGTATAAATTAGAGGAAAGAAAGAGGGCCCATGTTCAAGTTTCCCAATTGAGATCTAACGTCAAATATCCCAGCACATATCCCATCACATAATTCAGGTTACACAACGCAAAAGATTCATCTTTGGTCTAAACCTTTATCAAGGACAAGCGGCCATGTTAGATAAATGGCATGACAAAAAAAGTTTTGCTCTTGTTATAGCTAACAATCATGACATCATGACATCATGACTAATGTCATGTGACTGGTCCTTGAATAATTTGAGATGAGGGAATACAGCTTCAGCTTTTTTTTTTTTTTTTCGTGTCTCTGAAATATTAGCCAATCTCCATTAGCTTTTAAACTTTGCAAATAGACCCCGCGGAATTTGGACCGTTTTATGGGCTGACTGGAATGCCCACAAATTTGAGATGGGGGAATACAGCTTCAGCTTTTTTTTTTTTTTTTCGTGTCTCTGAAATATTAGCCAATCTCCATTAGCTCTTAAACTGTGCAAATAGACCCCGCGGAATTTGGACCGTTTTATGGGCTGACTGGCATGCCCACATTAGGGCACTTTTGATGGCTTATTGGGAATATGACCGCATTCATATGTCATCTATTTAAACAGAGGGGGGAATTTCATATGTTATCTATTTAAACAGAGGTGAAGAATTCATATGTCATCTATTTAAACAGAGGAGAATCATTCATAATATGTCATCTATTTAAACAGAGGAGAAAAATTCATATGTCATCTATTTAAACAGGAGAAACAGTCATATGCCATTTATTTAAACTGGAGAAACAGTCATATGTCATTTATTTAAACTGGAGAAACATTCATATTTCATCTATTTAAACAGGAGAAACATTCAAGTGTAATCTATTTAAACAGGAGAAAAATTCATGTGTCATCTATTTAAACAGGAGAAACATTCAAGTGTCATCTATTTAAATAGGAGAAACAGTCATATGTCATCTATTTAAACTGGAGAAACATTCATATTTCATCTATTTAAACAGGAGAAACATTCATGTGTCATCTATTTAATCAGGAGAAACATTCATATGTCATCTATTTAAACTGGAGAGACAGTCATATGGCATCTATTTAACTGGAGAAACATTCATATTTCATCTATTTAAACAGGAGAATCATTCAAGTGTAATCTATTTAAACACGAGAAACAGTCACATGTCATCTATTTAAACAGGAGAAACATTGATAATTCATGACGTCATCAGATTTCATTAGAAACGTAAATTAGCTTGAAATATATTTAACACGAAGTAGATGTGTCGTAGAGGGAATGGATGTAGCATTGAGTAGATGTGTCGTAGAGGGAATGGATGTAGCATTGAGTAGATGTGTCGTAGAGGGAATGGATGTAGCATGGAGTAGATGTGTCGTAGAGGGAATGGATGTAGCATGGAGTAGATGTGTCGTAGAGGGAATGGATGTAGCATGGAGTAGATGTGTCGTAGAGGGAATGGATGTAGCAAGGAGTAGATGTGTCGTAGAGGGAATGGATGTAGCATTGAGTAGATGTGTCGTAGAGGGAATGGATGTAGCATTGAGTAGATGTGTCGTAGAGGGAATGGATGTAGCATGGAGTAGATGTGTCGTAGAGGGAATGGATGTAGCATTGAGTAGATGTGTCGTAGAGGGAATGGATGTAGCATTGAGTAGATGTGTCGTAGAGGGAATGGATGTAGCATTGAGTAGATGTGTCGTAGAGGGAATGGATGTAGCATTGAGTAGATGTGTCGTAGAGGGAATGGATGTAGCATTGAGTAGATGTGTCGTAGAGGGAATGGATGTAGCATTGAGTAGATGTGTCGTAGAGGGAATGGATGTAGCATTGAGTAGATGTGTCGTAGAGGGAATGGATGTAGCATTGAGTAGATGTGTCGTAGAGGGAATGGATGTAGCATTGAGTAGATGTGTCGTAGAGGGAATGGATGTAGCATTGAGTAGATGTGTCGTAGAGGGAATGGATGTAGCATTGAGTAGATGTGTCGTAGAGGGAATGGATGTAGCATTGAGTAGATGTGTCGTAGAGGGAATGGATGTAGCATTGAGTAGATGTGTCGTAGAGGGAATGGATGTAGCATTGAGTAGATGTGTCGTAGAGGGAATGGATGTAGCATTGAGTAGATGTGTCGTAGAGGGAATGGATGTAGCATTGAGTAGATGTGTCGTAGAGGGAATGGATGTAGCATTGAGTAGATGTGTCGTAGAGGGAATGGATGTAGCATTGAGTAGATGTGTCGTAGAGGGAATGGATGTAGCATGGAGTAGATGTGTCGTTGAGAGAAACGATATAAAATGGAGTAGATGTGTCGTTGAGGGAATGGATGTAGCATGGAGTAGATGTGTCGTAGAGGGAATGGATATAAAATGGATTAGATGTGTCGTAGAGGGAATGGATGCAGCATGGAGTAGATGTGTAGTAGAGGGAACGGATGTAGCATGGAGTAGATGTGTCGTAGAGGGAATGAATGTAGCATGGAGTAGATGTGTCACAGAGTGAATGACTTTAGCATGGAGTAAATGTCTCACAGATGGCTTTTGCATGGAGTAGATGTGTCGTAAAGTTAATGACTTTAGCTGAGACCGCTTGGGTTCAAATTAATCTTCTGAGAGAAAACAATTATGGTCAGCACTTTCCTTATTGAGACTTGTGTACAGAAAGTCTTCTCTAATGCGGCATTATACAGTATTTACGTTGAAGTATATTGGACTAATAATCAATAATCAACATTCATGTACGTTGGTCGTTCTTTAAAATTGATAGTTTTAAGGACGTTGGTTGGATTAGACATCCAGGATTAACTAAACCCAGTTAATCCCCGATGTAATTGGGTCTGGGACATAGTAAGCCTTGGATATCCAGGTCACATTGACTGGTACTAACATAGCAAGCCTTTGATATCGATGTAACATTGACTGGTACTAACATAGTAAGCCTTTGGTATCCAGGTCACATTGACTTGTACTACTCTATCGACGGAATCTTGGAATGATCACAACTGAGCTGCCGTGTCAAATCTTATTTTGTTTGTCCATTTTTTTTTTTTTTATCATTCAATTTTTGGATTTTCCTAAAATAGTTTCTAATTTTTTTTATCAAGTGGGAAAATTTTGATGAGTTATCAGGAATGGATCAGTTATTAGGAATAGATCAGTTATCAGGAATGGATCAGTTATCAGGAATGGATCAGTTATCAGGAATAGATCAGTTATCAGGAATGGATCAGTTATCAGGAATGAATCAGTTATCAGGAATGAATCAGTTATCAGGAATGAATCAGATATACGGAACGGATGAATATGGAATTCTATAGATTCGGCAAAGTGCTAGATTCTTGTATTTAACATTTCAAAAGCGGTTTCTCTCATCTACTGTTAATTCTTCAATCTCTGCACTTTCGTCTCCCTCCCCTCCCCACCCCATCTCTCTCTTTCTCTCACTCTCACTATTCTCTCTAATCACAGATGATGTTATAGTACCATGTATATGATGGCATTGTACCATCTGGATGATGTTATTGTACCACGTATATGATGTTATTGTACCATGTAGATGATTTTATTGTACCATGTAGATGATGTCATTGTACCATGTATATGATGTCATTGTACCATGTATTTGATGTTATTATACCATGTATATGATGTTATTGTACCATGTATATTATTTTATTGTACAATGTAGATGATGTTATTGTACCATGTATATAATGTCATTGTACTATGTATATGATGTCATTGTACCATGTAGATGATATTATTGTACCATGTCTGCAAAAAATTTTCGGTTTCACCGATGCCGTCCTGAGATGTTTCCGCTCGTATCTGACGAATCGGGTCCAATCAGTTATCGTAAATGGTTTGACCTCCTAGCAATCTATTATTGAATTCGGAGCACCCCAGGGCTCGGTCCTAGGTCCGATGCTTTTCACTATGTACGTTCAGCCCTTGGGTGCAGTGACCAGTCAGTTTGACATGCTACATCACATGTTCGCGGATGATACCCAACTTCAGCAATCCGTGATCCTTTCTCAGTTCCCTCAGCTTCTTAGTATGACACAGAAGAAAGTGGAGTCTGTTAAGCACTGGATGAACATAAACAAACTCAAATTGAACGATGAAAAGACCGAGCTGATCCCCATTGCTACCGCTCAAAAGTAAAAATCTGTAAATAACACACCATCCCTTCCTCTCTCAGGTATACAGATTGAATTTGCTCAAACAGGGCGAAACCTGGGTGTATACTTAGACAGCAGAATACTATCTATGGGAAATCACATTAACATAATTTGCAAGGCTATTTTTCTAGAGCTGTGCAGACTTAGTCTTATCACACCTTTCTTAACGTTTGATGCAACAAAGAGGCTGATGGCTGCATTCGTGCTATCACGCATGGACTACTTCAATGCTCTCATGGTGGGTCTTCAAGCTACCCTCCTGGATAAAATTCAAAAAGTACAGTACAATGCGGCTCGCATTATTTTTCGCAAACGAAAATTTGACCATGCTAAAACACTTCTGAGAGATTTGCATTGGCTGCCGGTCCACGGTCGCATAGAGTACAAAATTGCAGCTCTGTGCTACTGCTGATGCATGACCTGGCGCCGTCCTATCTCAAAGCGCTCATGACGAATTATGCACCCACTAGACAACTCCGCTCATCCAATAGTGGCAAAATCTCGATACCACGAGTTCGCTTTGAGATTAAAGGAAGGCGCACGTTCGCATCTGCTGGACCAACAATTTGGAACACACTTCCTGTCGCTATCAGAAACAGCCAGACACTGAAGTCTTTCAAAACCGATTTGAAAACATATCTATCTCGCTAACACCTTTTGATGTGACGTTGTCTACCATCTTTTCCAGCTAACTATTATCTCCTAGATGTACAGTGGCTTGTGTTGTTTTATAGTTGAAAAGGATGAAAGACTGAATGGGTTTGTTGGGCTCGTTTGTAGTTTTTGTAATGTTGCTTTTAGTGTTTTAATGTGGTAAAATATCGATTGTTTCAATTCTCTTTTAATATGGTTGGCTTTGTGCCGCACTTCGAGCCTTTGGGGATGAAGCGTGATTTTCAAATAAGCTTTATAATTATGCATATAATTTTACTATGCCATGTATATAATGTCATGAATATATTTGAATATTAATATCTAATCATGTTTTTTCTTTTTAATGAGTCGAATATTGGTGTAAAATCGTAGAGATCTCTTTTGAACAATACCAAATGCGATACCGTCCATCGCATGGATTGTAATAAAGCTTTTTCAAAGCAGAAATGGACATCGATACTCTCGAACTGTTGTCACGCAAGTAATCTATCCTCTGAACAAGAAAAATAGATACTGATGGAATAAAATGTTTTGATATGTACAGATTTCCGTTGAAGTCATACAAAAACAACCAGTTGTATACTGAAACCGATTTCCGCTACAGTAAATCCATTATTTCAACTCGCATGGAAGTGGGGGTAGGGGGGGGGGGCTGGGTCATTCTGGCTAATTCGATTCTCTTGATGTTCGCACACAAGATTCGATTACTCCGCTACTTGAGGCTAAAAAAAGAAATCAAGGACCAGGGGGGGGGGGGGGGGGGGGCTGGGTCATTCTGGCTAATTCGATTCTCTTGATGTTCGCACACAAGATTCGATTACTCCGCTACTTGAGGCTAAAAAAAGAAATCAAGGACCCCGTAGAGTTGCACGGGTAATTGTGCCCTTTGGAGGTGCACGGGTAATTGTGCCCTGTGGAGGTGCACCGGTTATATTGCCCTGTGGGGGTGCACGATTCATATGTCCTGTGGAGGTGCACAGGTAACTGTACCCTGTGGATAGTGAATGGGTAACTGTACCCTGTGGATAGTGAACGGGTTACTGTACCATGTGGATAGTGAACAGGTAACTGTGCCTTGAAGATAGTGAACGGATAATTGTGCCCTGAGGAGGTGCAACGGTAATTGTACCCTGTGGAGGTGCACGGGTAATTGTGCCCTGTGGAGGTGCACGGTAACTGTACTCTGTGGATAGTGAAAGGGTAACTGTACAATGTGGATAGTGCTCGGGTAACTGTACCATGTAGATAGTTAACTGGTAAATGTACCATGTGAATAGTGAACGTATAACAGTACCATGTGGATAGTGCCCGGGTAACTGTACCATGTGGATAGTGCACGGGTAACTGCACCAGGTGGATAGTGAACGGTTAACTTTACAATGTGGATTGTGCACGGGTAACTGTACCATGTGGATAGTGAACGGGTAACTTACCACGTGGATAGTGAACGGGTAGTGTCGAGTATGAGCGTTCATTAGTAATTGTTGCGACTTAATATTATGTTCATTAGTTGTTGAACGCTTTTCCCGCGCTTGACTATTATAGTTAGTGAACGCTCTTCCCGCCATTGTCTTTATGACGTATTTTTATGCTGAGTCGTGACGTATTGTCTATGCAGTGTTGTGACGTATGTT
>CAXITT010000006.1:2623260-2664266 GCA_964033795.1 Lymnaea stagnalis
ATATGTACTGGTAATGAATATGAATTAGTTGATAATGTGAGCCAGGTGTGCTCAGGTTTTGATGTTACTGCAGAGATCTGCAATGAAAATGTATCACAAGTTGTTATGAGCAGGGGTTGCTCAAAATTGTATAGCATTACAGAGAGCTGTATTGATGATTAATCAATAGGTAGTGTGAGCCAGGGCTGCTCAGATGTTCATATTGTTACGGATAGCTGTAATGATAATGAATCACCTGTAAATGAGAGCCAGGGCTGCTCAAATTTTCATATTGTTACGGATAATTGTAATGATAATGAATCACCTGTAAATGTGAGCCAGGGCTGCTCAAATTTTCATATTGTTACGGATAGTTGTAATGATAATGAATCACCTGTAAATGTGAGCCAGGGCTGCTCAAATGTACTTATTGTTACAGATAGTTGTAATGAAAATAATTTCCCAAGTAATGTGAGTGAAGGTTGTCCAGATTTTGAGAGCCAGGAGTGCTCTAACATTAAGTTGGAAACCAATGTTGAAAGTGTTAAAGAGAGCGCTGCCAGCTCTAAAGGTGCACTTGTTTATGTTTTTCAAGAGGAGGTGAGTTGTCAGGTCCATGAGTTGGGAGGTGAGGCTTTTAATTGTATTGTTAAACAAAATGAATCTGTTAAAATGAACTATTGCCATGATTGCTTTGAATTTCCTGATTTGTTTGAATTTATTTTTTATGAGACTCTTTCATTTTGTAACAATTTAAAAATATGTATTGTAAAACTGAGGTCTCACATGAGTTATGACCACGGGTCAAAAGAACAGGGAGAGATAATTCTAATTATAATAAACATGTTAAAGCATAAAGTTGTGAAATCCACGGACAAAAGATATGTCCCGCCATCTGTAGCTGAGTTATTTAAGAGCAAATAAAGGCTGCTCAAATTGTGGTGAGGCATCTCTCACCTGTAATACTGTTAGATAGTTTTGTGTTTTTATAGTGATGGCAATTGGTTTTGTTTAAAAATACACCTTCTTTATGACATGATTTGGATTAACTTAGTTATAGTTTCAAATTCAGTAAGGATGTTGATGTATTTGCCCTGATTTTTTAGATAAAAATATAATTTTTTTTTATTGGTATGAAAAATGAAAATTAATGTTGACATTCAATTTCAATGGTCTGATTTTTATTGTCGTGCATGAATTTTTAACTCTTGAATTGCAGTATATCATGAATCTGTTTGATTTTGGGTGTTACCTAAATAATGTTTTTTTGATAAAGACCATTCATATGGCTGAAGGGTTCTTCTTGATGTAATTCATGTAAATTTTGTGTGTCTGGTGACGATTTCACTCCCTGAGTACAATCTGAAATGAAAGAGGGGGGATATGTCGAGTATGAGCGTTCATTAGGAATTGTTGCGACTCAATATTATGTTCATTAGTTGTTGAACGCTTTTCCCGCGCTTGACTATTATAGTTAGTGAACGCTCTTCCCGCCATTGTCTTTATGACGTATTTTTATGCTGAGTCGTGACGTATTGTCTATGCAGTGTTGTGACGTATGTTTTAGTCGTGCGGCAGTCTTGAGTGGAACCTTGGAGTGATAGGATGTTTATTATATTTACTTAGATATTAAAGTTATAGTTATTATGAAAAGGAGTTGAGTTTGTTAATTGATAGTGAGAATAGTACGACGCTTCAACGTATGAAAGAACTAACGAATGTAATCAATCCAAGAAGACGTATAGGAGTTGACAGGTAGCTGTACCATGTGGAAAGTGAACGGGAAACTGTACCCTGTGGATATTGAACGGGTAACTGTACCCTGTGGACAGTGCACGGGTAAAAATGCCCCGTGGATAGTGAACGGGTAACTGTGCCCTGTGGATAATGAACGGGTAACTGTGCCCTATGGATTGTGAACGAGTAATTGTGCCCTGTGGAGGTCCACGGGTAATTGTGCCCTGTGGAGGTGCACGGGTAATTGTGCTATGTGGAGGTGCACGGGTAACTGTGCCCTGTGGAGGTGCATGGGTAACTGTGCCCTGTGGATAGTTAAAGAGTAACTGTACCACGTGGATAGTGAATGGGTGACTGTACCACGTGGATAGTGAACAGGTAACTGCTTGCAGTTGACAGTGAGATCATCGTTGTTCATATGTATCAGTTTTATTTCCAGTATCTTCTCGTACTCTGGGGTCGTATGGAGATTGCTCTTGATATTCCGGAGACCCCACTTGGGCACACGCCCTTGAAATCGTTTGGGACGTCCCCCTTGACCCCACTTTAGAACACCCCCTTTATCCCACTCCTCCATGTCTAATACTCTTCCTGGCAATATTGAAATAGATGTGTGTGATGGATTTAGTTTTAGACTTGCATGATTTTATCGAGCTTCTCCATAGCACAGTGTTCATGGCAAATCTACTAGTCTCCATTACGATAGAGAAAATATTCTCCCTCTAAAAGAAGATATAGACGCACATCCTGGTGTCCAGTAGGGAACATTTAAAAATAAAAGTCTCAAATATCCAATTACGAATTGCACTAGGCTATCATTTTTGTTCCCAATCCATTTCTTCCACGATGTCATTAAAGTTTAGTTTTGTCTATTTGATGTAAACAAGTAATCGACTCGTCCTCTGGGTTATGAGAATGTTGGATGTAGCATGAGATTGTAACATTAAAAATCTATTGATAATGAAACGTTTTCCAACTTGATAGGAGGAGATAATCTAAGTTCTCTCATTCGCCTGAACCCAGTAATGGAATCAATGATGTCAATCAGTGGTAACTTCACCTCGGAAGAAGTTGAGTGGTCTAAGCAGGTCATCTGTACAAGGGGTCAATTCAAGTGATCGTTACTAATTTGGCCGCTGATGATGGAATGGCCACGTAATAACAGTTTAACACGGACCAGGAATACAATTTTGGGAGGTCTTGTTGCCAGTCTATGTGTATTTAGACCAGAGGCATAGATTGAGGGATGGCTCCATTACATTATTTTTCTTTTCGTTGGAACATAACTTCCTGATACTACTGCTTTAAAATGTTATCATTTTCTGTGAAATTAGTTACTAATTATACATTTTATTAGGCCCTGTCATAGTTGAGCTATCACCTTACTCTTTTCCAGAGGGTGCATGCCATATTTATGATCTTAGCGTAAATCTTTTAACTGTCACTTTCCTCAAAAAGATAACTCTTCTGAAGTTATTCTTTCAGCAGCGGTTCTCACCTTTTATAATGTCTTGACCCCGTTATATCATTTTCCAATTTGTGGTGATCCACTACTAGGATTATTCCAAGATAGTGAGAAATTTGTGTTGAGAAGTTGAAGGAGTCAGATACTGCCTGTAAATGTACGATTAAAAAAAAAAAAATTAACAACTCTTGAAATCTTCCGAATGACAATACAACATAATTATTCAGAAATTCTCAAACGATCCTAGTAAGGATGTTGTCAGGCCACACCGGATCATGACAACCCTTGTTGAGAAGCACTGATTTAGACAAAGTTAGTATATTATTACATACGGGTACATTCATTTTAATGAAATGTTTACATTAGAATCTTCAAAATTAAATTTACCTTATTAAAGAAGAAAGCATTTTTAAAAAAAAGCATTCTTAAAAAAAAATACAAGTTAAGATTAGATGTATTTAATTTAATTGAAGACTTTCATTTGTTCAATTTACTTTATTGATGACAAAAAACCTAAACACGTGACTCTCATTGCAAACCGCTATTTAAAGATCCTTGACTTAAATAACTATTTGAAGAAAAATGGTATTGGTAAAGCTAAACAAAGTTTGGATGATGCATCACAGATTCTTAAGATCGGCCCGTTCGGGACGAATTCTTTCTCTCGGCGCTCGAACTGAAAGATATAAAAAAGGTATAAAAAGATATAAAAAAATATAATAAAGAAATAAAGATACACAAATTCGTTCGTTCCCCAATCGGTAACAATTTACCAGCATGCTCCCCCCCCCACCAGAGGTCACAAAATGTAATGATCACTAATTAAGTCCTTATTGTGACTAATGGAGTTCACTGATTGGCTGTATTTTACACCAGAGAAACAATTCAATTTAGATGTCTCTTTTTTTAAGTTGGAAAATGTGAAAATATGACTTTTAAAAAAAAAAACAAAAAACAACAGGTATTTATTTACAGTGCTGAAAATGTATATGTACAATACAATCCAAAAAAAAAAAATCCATTTCTTTGGTATCAATAAAAAAATCTTATCATTAAGCGTTCGATAAAATCAATTGCGATTGTACATACACATGTATAAAATCTAACGTTTGATAGATTTACAACAAAGAAACAATTCAATTTAGAAGTCTCTTTTTTTAAATTGGAAAATGTGAAAAAATGACTTTTAAAAAAAAAAACAAAAAACAACAGGTATTTATTTAAAGTGCTGAAAATGTATATGTACAATACAATCCAAAAAAAAAAAATCCATTTCTTTGGTATCAATAAAAGAATCTTATCATTAAGCGTTCGATAAAATCAATTGCGATTGTACATACACATGTATAAAATCTAACGTTTGATAGTTGCAATCTCCCCACGCCATTCAAGAACAAGACAATTATCACCAGATTAATGGCGTCATCAAGGGATCCATGTTTTCATTGGTGGATACGCGCGCCCCGTTCCCGCTTCCTTGGTATGTAAACAATGGCTGGACGCCATCGCACCACGGATTGTTGGGATCTCAACTCGTAAATATTTCTCCACGTCCGTTCTTGGCGCCTGGTCATTATTGTCCGAGATCTCCCCCCCCCCCACCCCAACCCCCTCCTGTCTGCTCTCCCGGAGAGCTTTTACTTCGGCCAATTTCTGTCTAAATATGGGGCATCACGGGGCCGAACTCTCGGTGCCACATAGTGGTGTTTCAAGGCCATGGACATGGATTGAGCCTTTGTTCCGTAAAGGAAGTGTGAAAGAAGAGGATTTGTTCAAGAGATTGGTTCCACGCACTTGTGTTCTTGATGGGCTGGTCCAATCATAATAACTGTGTGTATGATTGGGTGATGCATGTTGGGAGGGATAAAAGGGGAACACTTTTCACAACGTGGCGCTTGTTGGGCTTACATCTGGATGTTGTTACGTTGATAGGGTTTAATTCTGGACGTTTTAACGTTGATAGGATTTACACCTGAATGTTGTAACTTTGATAGGGTTTATGTCTGGATGTTGTTGCGTTGATAGGATTTACATCTGGATGTTGTAACTTTGATAGGGTTTATGTCTGGATGTTGTTGCGTTGATAGGATTTACACCTGGATGTTGTAACTTTGATAGGGTTTATGTCTGGATGTTGTTGCGTTGATAGGATTTACACCTGACTGGATGTTGTAACTTTGATAGGGTTTATGTCTGGATGTTGTTGCGTTGATAGGATTTACACCTGGATGTTGTAACTTTGATAGGGTTTATGTCTGGATGTTGTTGCGTTGATAGGATTTACACCTGAATGTTGTAACTTTGATAGGATTTAGACCTGGATGTTGTTGCGTTGATAGGATTTACATCTGGATGTTGTTGCGTTGATAGGATTTACACCTGGATGTTGTTACTTTGATAGGATTTACACCTGAATGTTGTTACTTTGATAGGATTTACACCTGGATGTTGTAACTTTGATAGGGTTTCCGTCTGGATGTTGTTACTTTGATAGGATTTAGACCTGGATGTTGTTACTTTGATAGGATTTACACCTGAATGTTGTTACTTTGATAGGGTTTCCGTCTGGATGTTGTTACTTTGATAGGATTTAGACCTGGATGTTTTTGCGTTGCTAGGATTTACACCTGGATGTTGTTGCGTTGATAGGATTTACACCTGGATGTTGTTGCATTGATAGGATTTACACCTGGATGTTGTTACTTTGATAGGATTTACACCTGGATGTTGTTACTTTGATAGGATTTACACCTGGATGTTGTTGCGTTGATAGGATTTACACCTGGATGTTGTTGCGTTGATAGGATTTACACCTGGATGTTGTTACTTTGATAGGATTTACACCTCGATGTTGTTACTTTGATAGGGTTTACGTCTGGATGTTGTTACGTTGATTAGGTTTAAATCTTGATTTTGCAGTCAACACATACAAAAGTCGTTTAAAAAGAAAACACAGTTCAATTTCTGTGTGTTTTAAAGCAAAAATGTTAAAAAGAACCCCAATAAAATTTTGGTCTCGGATTTTCGTGTCCCACATTGTGTGAAAAGGGTTTCAAGGCCCTCTCCTACTTTTCTCCACACACATACTTGCTGAAATATATCTATAAGAACATCTAAAAGATTAAGTGTTTTCTTTAATTTTTTAAAAAAAAGTTGAACATTGGCATCGTCCAACTAACCAAGATGTAAAATAAAGCATTTAGTGTCATGTTTAAAAGATAATGTGTAGCTACCAATATGATGAATCGTTCTCTGCAACAGTCATTGAAAAAAGACCAGGTCTGCGTTATATAACGTTGAAACCGCGAGGGGATGTTCAGTTCTCTAAATAAATATCCCATTATCACGTCTGCCATTTGTCTAAGTTGCACGTTTCTTTTAGTCCCCCAAACTTGGCTTGTAAAAAGAGGACGGTTTAAAAATGATATATTTCATTTGTGTGTGAAAATTTTTTGGTTTATTTCCCCGAAAGCGCACAAGCTAAAATTAAAATTTGAAAAAATTCATTTTTTCCTCGTGTTTGATATTTCCTATCTTTGAGCCAGTCTTCTGTCTGTGAAGTCTTCAATACAAAATGACGTCATGTCGCATCAACAATTATAGCTTGATCTTTCAAGATACAAGACGAACCTTTCAGCATCCATAAGAGAAAGACATCATTCATTCATTCATTCATTCATTCATTCATTCATTCATTCATTCATTCATTCATTCATTTATTCGTAAAAGATAAAATTAGATAGTAACTATTGACATAAAGTTTCCTCAAGAGTGGGACTATTTAATATAATATTGCCTGGAGACTCAAACTGGGCCATAGTTGAGCAAGTTTACTGAATCTTCATTTCAATTCTCATTATTATATTGGTGCAGTACATGATTGGCTTTCAATTTGTTAACATACTCATAAGGGCTTTAGTATTGGACGTATTGATTGGGTTCATACAATCTTTAAACTGTATGCTAGTAATTAGTTTTTGGAGTGTTGCGTTTGTTTTAAATGTGGTAAATTATAGATTTGTATTTCGTTGACTTTGTACCGCGCTTCGAGCCTTTGGGGATGAAGCGTGTTTTTGAAATGAACTTTATTATTATTATTATTATTATTATTTTAATACTGATTGACATATTTATAAAGGTTATATGCAATAGCCGTATGGATTTAAGCCCTAATTATAGGAGAACGCGACAACAGCGTCATGACATCCCTTTCACACAACTCTGAGAACCATTGTAAATCTCTATTGAATAACTTTGCACCGGAAGTGCCGCTGCTCTTCTTCCCAAAGTTTAATCCTTGTCCCCCCACTTCCAGGCACAGATCTTCCTTAAAGCATTACACTGGCACCAAGTAAAATCAAATCATTGAACGCGTCCCAGTGAAGCTCCCACTAACTCAGTGTTCAGTCCCAAATAACTCAGTGTTCAGCCCCAGCACATTCTAAGCGTTAACGATCTTCTATTAATCAGCCAGACTTGCTTCAGGGCTCACTACGTAATTTGTGCTTTTTTTTCCTCCTTCACCCATCCACCCCCGCCCCCCCCCCAACCCCAAATGTCTTTCTCCCAAATTTCAAATGGGCATATCGCCTTAACGCAATAAGGATTCGGTTGAGTGATATTGGAGAAAAAATTGTAGATCAGGAAATGTAGTGTACATTGGAGATCAGAATATGAAGAAATTATTAGGTTTTGAAAGCTGGAAACAAATATCGAAATGCCTGATATCATTTGCATTAATGTAAATTTAGGAGAGCTGTCCATTTATTAGTGCTCAACAAAGGTGTTTTTTGCTACACGTATAGACAAGTGTTGATTGAAATGACCGGATATATACAATTATGTCACGTGCTCTTGTTTCCTTGTGACGTACAACAACAGAGACTAGTTACAGAAGGAATCTCACACCATTAACGTTAGTGATAATGAGAGCTTGAATACAACATTGCAATCCCTAGGAGAGCGTCTGTTGTTAACATCATTGAAAGCTTTAGGGCCCCTTGGAGCATACCCATTTAGGAACGTTGGATCATGCATTTTTAGTCACATTGGAGCACACATTTTTAGGCCCCTTGGAGCACACACATTTAGTCACGCTGGAGCACACACATTTAGGCAAGGTAGAGCACACACATTTAGTCACGCTGGAGCACACACATTAAGACAAGTTGGAGCATACACATTTAGTCACCTTGGAGCATACACATTTAGGCAAGGTAGAGCATACACATTTAGGAAAGGTAGAGCATACACATTTAGGAAAGTTTGAGCATACACATTTAGGCAAGGTAGAGCATACACATTTAGGAAAGGTAGAGCATACACATTTAGGAAAGTTTGAGCATACACATTTAGGCAAGGTAGAGCATACACATTTAGGAAAGGTAGAGCATACACATTTAGGAAAGTTGGAGCATACACATTTAGGCAAGTTGGAGTATACACATTTAGGCAAGTTGGAGCATACACATTTAGGAAAGTTGGAGTATACACATTTAGGCAAGTTGGAGTATACACATTTAGGCAAATTGGACCATATACATTTAGAAAAGTTGGAGCACGCACATTGCGACACACTGGATTATACACAGCGAGACTTATCAGTATTTGCTACTTGAACCACTGAGCATGAAAAAGAAGCAGTTATAGAAAGGAAATAGTCACATGCATTTGTGTAGCTAGGATTAGTGCCATAGTCAAATGCATTGGCGTAGCTAGGATTAGTGCCATAGTCAAATGCATTGGCGTAGCTAGGATTAGTGCCATATGTTGAAAATTTACAAAATACTGAATGTTGCGCATTGTTATGCACACCACATTATGTATTGTGTGTTAACGTGATGTTGTTATGCAGTTCCTGTCTTCTGTCCATGGTGGTAGAACTCCATGTTGTTTTCTTGAAATTAAACGTTGAACTAACCTTGATGGTTGCTTGTTACATTATCTTCCTTGTGAAGTGGATTAGCAACGTGTATTAGCAACATAGTATTTTCAACAGGTTATGGGCCCAGATAGCGTTATCCTGTGCTAAGCTGTTGCTGATTCGATTTTTGTGTGGTTTGTATTCGGAATCGGTGTTCGCAGAATTACCGGAATGGCAAACATGAGCACAAGCATCATTCCTCTTGTTGGTGCAAATTATTCGACCTGGAAAATTCAATGCCAGATGGCCTTGATGAAGGATGGACTCTGGGGGATTGTTACTGGGTCTGAAATTGCACCTGACGAAGCTGAATCGGAGAAGGTTGCTAAATTTACTGTAAGGAGAGATAGGGCTTTGGCTATCATTGTGTTGGCGTTGGACACTTCATTGTTGTATTTAATCGGGAATCCAGTTGAACCCAAGATTGTCTGGGAAAAACTGAGGGATCAGTTTCAAAAGAAGACATGGGCTAACAGACTGGCGCTGAGAAGGAGATTACTTACAATTAGAATGAATGATGGGGACTCTGTGCATGAGCACATTAAAACTCTAACGGAGATTTTCAACGAGCTTGCAGTGGTAGGAGATGCCGTTGATGAAGAAGACAGGGTGGTTCACCTACTTGCTAGCCTTCCCAACTCCTACAACATGTTGGTAACAGCTCTTGAGGCGTGCTCAGAAGTTCCAAAGATGGAACTTGTAACTGAACGATTACTTCACGAAGAGCGAAAGATATCACAACGAAGGGAGGAGGTACCAAGTAGAGCACTTGTGTCGAAGGAGAAGACAATTAAGAAAGGACCCCAGTGTTATTATTGTAAGAAAATTGGACACATTAAAAGAGATTGTCCTGAGTTAAAAAGGCAAGAATCAGGCAAACATATTTACAGACAAAATAAGGCAAATCACACTGAGATTAAGGCTAAGAGACGCTCAAGTAATGAAAGTGTGGGAATGTCAATGAGGCATCGTCATGCCTTAGCTACAGGCAATGGTGTCGTGACTTGGATTATTGATTCTGGAGCAACAAGTCATATGTGTTACAGAAGATCTGAATTTGTCCAGTTGACAAACTTGGAAGAGCCTCTGAATATAGGACTCGGAGATGGACGGAATCTGAAGGCACATGCCTGTGGTGTTGTCAAACTAAGGATGAAGTTGCCTGGTAATAAGCACCAAGAATGCACGCTGCATGATGTGCTTTATGTGCCTGAACTCAAGTGTAATCTGTTCAGTGTTGACCACGCAATTGAGGCTGGAAAGAAAGTTTATTTCAATATCAAAGGTTGTGAAATAAAAGATAATAACGGTAAACTTCTTGCAAAGGGAGTGCGGTCACGTGGTTTGTACCATTTGTGTCATTATGCCAATGAACATCGATGTAATACAGCAAACGGAGGTAAAGAAACAAGTGAGGAACTGTGGCATAGACGCTACGGACACCTAGGTTTTGAAAATCTCAAGAAGTTGGCTGTAGGAAATCTAGTGGATGGTCTAGAGTATGATGAGCGGTCAAATAGGGAACTGTGTGAACCATGTGCAAAGGGCAAACATCACAGGACCAAGTTTCCGTCAAGTGGAAGGGTAAGAAATGGGATACTTGACCTGGTTCACAGTGATGTCTGCGGGAAGGTCAGCACACAATCACTTGGTGGAGCTCACTATTTCCTTACTTTTATTGACGATTTCAGTCGATACACTTGGGTTTATATCCTTAAGCACAAGGATGATGTTTTTAAGTGTTTCCTTGAATGGAAAGCAATGGTTGAGAGGTCAACTGGAAAACATCTTAAGGCCCTACGCACCGATAACGGTGGAGAGTTTACTTCAAATGAATTTGAAGGTTATTTAAAGAAAGAGGGGATCCGTCATGAACTGACTGTTCCGAAAACACCAGAACAGAATGGAGTAGCGGAGAGGAAGAACAGGACTATTGTGGAAGCAGCACGTTCCATGCTGGCTGAGGCACAGCTCCCACGAAAATTCTGGGCAGAAGCAGTGTCAACAGCTGTATATCTGCAGAATCGAAGTCCTGTTAACGTTCTTCAAGGTACTACACCATTTGAGGTGTTTACTGGTACGAAACCCAGTGTCGATCACCTGAAAGTGTTTGGATGTGTTGCGTATGCACACATTCCTAAAGACGAAAGACAGAAGTTCGATTCAAAAACACAGAAATGCGTTTTTCTGGGATACGGAATCGATGTCAAGGGTTATCGCCTATACAATTTGAAAACTAATCGGGTGATTTACAGCAGAGACGTTCTGTTTAATGAAAACAAGTTCGGTCTTGAGAAGGAGGCTGAAATGTCTCAGGAATCAACACCTATATTTCTGGAATTCATTGACGACGATGAAGAAGTAGAGAACACGTTCGGTCTTGAGAAGGAGACTGGAATGTCTCAGAAATCAACACCTGTGTTTCGGGAATTCATTGATAATGACGTCGATGAAGAAGTGAATCGTGTTGATGATCCTGATGATGAAGGTGTTGATGAACCAGATGAGGAGCTAGATGTCAGACGATCAGCGAGAGTTAAACGCCCACCAAATCGATATGGTGAGTGGTTAAACTTGACTCGGGATCTGGAAGAACCCAGTACAGCGAGACAGGCCATGGCGAGTTCAAGAAAACGAAGTCTGGGACTTAGTAGAACTGCCAGAAGGAAGAAAAGCTGTAGGAAGCAAATGGGTGTTTAAGATCAAAGTAAATGCTGAGGGAAAAATTGAGAGACATAAAGCTCGGTTAGTTGCTCAAGGATACTCACAGAGGTATGGATTGGACTATGATGAGACATTCTGTCCAGTTGTTAGACCTGAGTCAGTGCGCACAGTCATTGCTATGGCTGCAAAATACAATTTACGGTTGCATCAAATGGACGTGACAACAGCCTTTCTGAATGGAGTGTTGGAGGAAGAAGTATTCATGAAACAACCAGAAGGGTTTGTTGAACAAGGAAAGGAAAACCTTGTATGTAAATTGAAGAAAAGTTTATATGGACTAAAACAGTCTCCTCGATGCTGGAACACAGCACTTGACAGTCACCTAAAGGATCTTGGGTTTAAGCAGTCCTCATGTGAACCATGTGTGTATACAACTACAGAAGGAGAGATGGTTATCGTTGCAGTCTATGTCGACGATATCTTATTAGCTGCTAGGAACACTAGAATTCTTGCAAGTGTCAAGAAGGGTATTTCATCAAAATTTGACGCAAAAGATCTTGGTGAATTGAAGTCCTTTGTGGGTGTTATGTTTACTCAAAAGGAAGATTGTATCTGGCTAGGACAGCCAGGCTATACAAGCAAAGATTCAAGATACTTAGAGACATGATTGGTGTGAAACCAATGAATTAGCTTTATTTAGTATTTTGAGAAGGAGTGTTGAAAATTTACAAAATACTGAATGTTGCGCATTGTTATGCACACCACATTATGTATTGTGTGTTAACGTGATGTTGTTATGCAGTTCCTGTCTTCTGTCCATGGTGGTAGAACTCCATGTTGTTTTCTTGAAATTAAACGTTGAACTAACCTTGATGGTTGCTTGTTACATTATCTTCCTTGTGAAGTGGATTAGCAACGTGTATTAGCAACATAGTATTTTCAACACCATAGTCACATGCATTGGCGTAGCTAGGATTAGTGCCATAGTCACATGCATTGGCGTAGCTAGGATTAGTGTCATAGTCACATGCATTGGCGTAGCTAGGATTAGTGCCATAGTCACATGCATTGGCGTAGCTAGGATTAGTGCCATAGTCACATGCATTGGCGTAGCTAGGATTAGTGCCATAGTCACATGCATTGGCGTTGCTAGGATTAGTGTCATAGTCACATGCATTGGCGTTGCTAGGATTAGTGTCATAGTCACATGCATTGGCGTAGCTAGGATTAGTGTCATAGTCACATGCATTGGCGTAGCTAGGATTAGTGTCATAGTCACATGCATTGGCGTAGCTAGGATTAGTGTCATAGTCACATGCATTGGCGTAGCTAGGATTAGTGCCATAGTCACATGCATTGGCGTTGCTAGGATTAGTGCCATAGTCACATGCATTGGTGTAGCTAGGGTAGTGCCATAGTCACATGCATTGGCGTTGCTAGGATTAGTGCCATAGTCACATGCATTGGCGTAGCTAGGATTAGTGTCATAGTCACATGCATTGGCGTTGCTAGGATTAGTGTCATAGTCACATGCATTGGCGTAGCTAGGATTAGTGCCATAGTCACATGCATTGGCGTTGCTAGGATTAGTGTCATAGTCACATGCATTGGCGTAGCTAGGGTAGTGCCATAGTCACATGCATTGGCGTAGCTAGGATTAGTGCCATAGTCACATGCATTGGCGTTGCTAGGATTAGTGCCATAGTCACATGCATTGGCGTTGCTAGGATTAGTGCCATAGTCACATGCATTGGCGTAGCTAGGATTAGTGCCATAGTCACATGCATTGGCGTAGCTAGGATTAGTGCCATAGTCACATGCATTGGCGTAGCTAGGATTAGTGCCATAGTCACATGCATTGGCGTAGCTAGGGTTAGTGCCATAGTCACATGCATTGGCGTAGCTAGGATTAGTGCCATAGTCACATGCATTTGCGTTGCTAGGATTAGTGCCATAGTCACATGCATTGGCGTAGCTAGGATTAGTGCCATAGTCACATGCATTGGCGTAGCTAGGATTAGTGCCATAGTCACATGCATTGGCGTAGCTAGGATTAGTGCCATAGTCACATGCATTGGCGTAGCTAGGATTAGTGCCATAGTCACATGCATTGGCGTAGCTAGGATTAGTGCCATAGGCACATGCATTGGCGTAGCTAGGATTAGTGCCATAGGCACATGCATTGGCGTAGCTAGGATTAGTGCCATAGTCACATGCATTGGCGTAGCTAGGATTAGTGCCATAGGCACATGCATCGGCGTAGCTAGGATTAGTGCCATAGGCACATGCATTGGCGTAGCTAGGATTAGTGCCATAGTCACATGCATTGGCGTAGCTAGGATTAGTGCCATAGTCACATGCATTGGCGTAGCTAGGATTAGTGCCATAGTCACATGCATTGGCGTAGCTAGGATTAGTGCCATAGTCACATGCATTGGCGTAGCTAGGATTAGTGCCATAGTCACATGCATTGGCGTAGCTAGGATTAGTGCCATAGTCACATGCATTGGCGTAGCTAGGATTAGTGCCATAGTCACATGCATTGGCGTAGCTAGGATTAGTGCCATAGTCACATGCATTGGCGTAGCTAGGATTAGTGCCATAGTCACATGCATTGGCGTAGCTAGGATTAGTGCCATAGTCACATGCATTGGCGTAGCTAGGATTAGTGCCATAGTCACATGCATTGGCGTAGCTAGGATTAGTGCCATAGTCACATGCATTGGCGTAGCTAGGATTAGTGCCATAGTCACATGCATTGGCGTAGCTAGGATTAGTGCCATAGTCACATGCATTGGCGTAGCTAGGATTAGTGCCATAGTCACATGCATTGGCGTAGCTAGGATTAGTGCCATAGTCACATGCATTGGCGTAGCTAGGATTAGTGCCATAGTCACATGCATTGGCGTAGCTAGGATTAGTGCCATAGTCACATGCATTGGCGTAGCTAGGATTAGTGCCATAGTCACATGCATTGGCGTAGCTAGGATTAGTGCCATAGTCACATGCATTGGCGTAGCTAGGATTAGTGCCATAGTCACATGCATTGGCGTAGCTAGGATTAGTGCCATAGTCACATGCATTGGCGTAGCTAGGATTAGTGCCATAGTCACATGCATTGGCGTAGCTAGGATTAGTGCCATAGTCACATGCATTGGCGTAGCTAGGATTAGTGCCATAGTCACATGCATTGGCGTAGCTAGGATTAGTGCCATAGTCACATGCATTGGCGTAGCTAGGATTAGTGCCATAGTCACATGCATTGGCGTAGCTAGGATTAGTGCCATAGTCACATGCATTGGCGTAGCTAGGATTAGTGCCATAGTCACATGCATTGGCGTAGCTAGGGTAGTGCCATAGTCACATGCATTGGCGTAGCTAGGATTAGTGCCATAGTCACATGCATTGGCGTAGCTAGGATTAGTGCCATAGTCACATGCATTGGCGTAGCTAGGATTAGTGCCATAGTCACTAGGCGTAGCTAGGGTTATTGCCGCCCCCTTTTACGAAAAAGCTCTGCCTGGGGACGAAAATGCATCTTATGCCAGTGCTCAAACACAGAAGATCCCCTGAACGTTGGAAAGAAGAAGGAAAGAAAGTCTGTGAATGACGCATTACCGATTCATTTGTTTATTTTAGCGTGGCCCTCCTTTGTGACGTCATTTGTGTCATTTTTGCTGACATTAATAATTGCTTAGTTGTATTTTAACTTCCCCCCCCCCTCCGATTATGCTGATGTGGGAAATAATCGACTCTATTTTAAGTAGAAGAAAAGTAGAGTTTATTGAATGCAAATGTACTATTCCTTTCTAATCTACTCGTAACCTTGGAACAAAATAACAAAAAAATAATAACACAACGTTCCGATTCATAACATTGCTCTCCGTCCAAACACGTGGCACACTAGGCCAGATATTTGTAATTGTTGGCCAAGATATCCATGGCCATGAAAGAAACGAGCACCGTTTATTTCTCCCTCGATCACCAGTTGTCAGTGTTCCCGAGTTGGGCGCCTCGCCGGGGCTGAACGTGGTCCAATCAATAACAACAATGGGACGACGTTCAGTTAGGGCTGGTTATCATTTAACACACGTGATCAAGTTGGATCATTTATTACATTAGGTTGTTTTTTGGGGGGTAAAGATAAAGAGTATAAATGAAACCGGTGAAGTCATTTGACCGAGAATATATTTATTTACACATGATTCCTGAAGTCCTTTGAAAGTATATATTTAAGTTTGAGCTAAAAAAAAACAACATAGAGCATATTTTAACAATCAATTAATGATAAAAAATTACAGTTAATCTCTAATATTTTACTTATATTATATGGGAAATTTGAAAAATAATTCATTTTAATAAAATGAACACACAAGTCTATGCATCTGTTAGCAATATATTTTAGAGAGTATTTCATTCTCATACTTGCATACTATTGAATGTATTATATGACGAGTAAGAACGAGTATTCAATGTTCCATGTTGAACAGTTCAAAAGTGCAATCGTATATTAATGACGGACTTCGACCACCTTTGGTCTGAAGTAGCCCTCGTTGTTCGTGAAATAAATGTCCAGTTGAAATTGTATGTAGACTAAGTTTGCTAACTGTCTCCGGTTTCAAAACGTTGTAGCGTGTCATGTTACCCGCGTGAGACTGGATGGTCAACAAAGTTTGACCTGAACGTGGTTAGCGCGTGCAGCGGTAGTCTCCCCGCGTGTTGATCGTTTCCATTTGGTCTCATTGCAGGTTGAAGAACTGTTGACAGACCCAGAGCAAACATCGTCTCGAAATGGCCGATAGCGGGAAATCGGAACAGGAGGCCGGGGCGAACGAGGACCACCATCTTGTCCGCGAGGGTCACGTGATGAGGAATATAGTGAGAAACATGGTGGTCAACATGGAGTGCGTGCTCAACGATCTGCAGGGAATCATGGGAGACATCCAATCACTGGTAGTGCAGATCGATACGGTAACTGAAAAGATTGACAAGCAGTGCGGGACGGAAGGCGCTAAATCCCAGGGCTCGCTGCACCGCGTACAGAAACCTCGCTGTACGCACGGGTCACCTTTGACGTGTGGTGGGCAGTCCCAGGAAGCAGTGGCCGGTCCACGCGGTAATGAAGTTTTAAAGCCTCGCTTGAGGCAAGAAGGCCAGTTAGGGCCCATAAACCACCAGGGGCGAGAACTCTTGACCAGTCATCCCCAAGTTGAACAACGCCTGCTGAGAAGGGTAGCTGAGTCCTCTGGCCTTAGGGATAACTCTTGCAGATGTATTCACAAAGCCGATGTCAAGTCTCGTCCCAAAAGCAGCGATGTTTATACGATCCTGGAGAAAACTGAATACATGGAACGTCTCACACTGGGGGCATCCAAAAGTTTTCATCATTTTTCGAATAGTCGAATTCCATCGTCACCAAGCGGAACCATAGCGGTTGTGCACCCAACAGTGTTTAGCAACCAACTGAATCAAGGAGAAATTGATGACCCGGAAGTGCTCAACAAACTAAAATCTGAACTTTTGCTGAATTCCCCGAAATATTTCCCCGCCACTCCCCTGGTGGTGCAGTGTTTGCCACTCCTGTCGTCCAACATTCCTCATGTGGTTCAATCAACGACCCTCGTCACAAACAACGAACACAACCATAACACCAAGAGAGCATCTAGGTCAAAACATGTCATCACTTCCGTTTATAATAAGTCTTTCCAACCCGTCACACCGACGGAGCAGCAGTCACCAGCCATTCAGCCCAAGAACGCCACCAACGCGCCCAAAATGTCGCCTGGTCCCAAAACATCGGCCAAAGAAAACGAACCGCCCCTTCCGAATGTCATTCTGCCTCAGGACATTCACGAACGACTGGCGACAAGTGGCCGATCACTTCCTGCGAGCCCTCGATTAAAACGCTCGGCCACATGCCTGCCCCACGCATCGATCCCGAGCAGCCCGCATATGAAACGGTCCTCCACGAAAGCGATCTATGCCAAGATCGACGGATCGACGCCGAGTACGTTTGGGAAATCGTCCGGTTCGATACGCGTCCAACAGCCCAGTCCTCACCATTACTACCACAGCATCGATAGTGATCTCGACGCGGAGGTCGTTGGGGAATACCCGGATATTCGAAGCATGACTCCGGACATGGACTGGTCTTATCTCAATTTGGTGGGCAACCAGAGAAACCCGGGCTTTGCGGCCAACAGACTGGGAACCATTGACAGCAACAGCGGTTACGAGGTTCCAGTCGTATCTCACTCAACTCGGGTACCCCAACCATTCCAGATGTTGCAGACGAGCCCCGATGTCGTATCGCGTCTGCCCGTCTTTCACCTGAAGGTTTCGATGGCAGAAGACCGTTTCATGAAAAGAAACCACACGCACGGCTTAACTGAACACTTTCTCTTAGACACCACATCGCCACTGATTAACCACATTTTCTGTACAGAGGTGAGCTCCATTGAGACAGGTTTTTACTGCGGATGCTATGAAGCCATTCTAGACTCCGTGTTGGAGAACATTGCGGGCTATGAGACTTTCGAAGAGGCGTGCGATGACCTTGATAGTGACGTCATCACGTATGAATCGTACGTGAGCTTCGACGATGAGTTCGAAGAGGACGACTGGGACATGGGCCTGAGACCCGAAGATGACCTCGACACCGACTTGCCTTCTTTTAACATAGAAGACTTCTACGACAACGATCAGCGGTTACTGGACGATATCAACAAAAACATTTCAGCTGCAGAGAGTCTATTCTATGTCGAGCCCACGGCTACCGCAGCCAGTGACTTGGATGACAAGCACCTTCACCTGGGTCTACATCAACCCCAGGCCCAGACCACCCGGCAGTCGTCCAAGAGAAGGTTGTCGCCGTCCACCGGAGACGAAGACGTGTATGATGACGTGGAGTTCCCTGAAACCCCAGGGAACTGTTTCACGGACGAAGACTGTTGCGCCATCAAACCCCACGTCACGGGACACCACCAAAATTTTTTCCTCTGGCCCAAATCGTTGGTCCCCGACGTCACGGCCGGAAAGGGCTCAAACGTCAACAACGACTCCGCTGAATCGGAGAACCCGATGACGTCGTCCGACGAGGCGTCGTGTCAGGCCGTTGGCAGTGGATCCCCCATGTCCTTCAGTTCACCGGAAGCCGCCTTCACGTCACCGGACACGGATCGTTTCGTCACCTCCTCGGAGGGGGATGATTTACTCACTTCTCAGGAGGAGGGATATTTTCTCTCCTCCGAGGCTCTTCACACCTCACACCGCGACAACGTCAACACCTCAGCCAAGAGGACCAACATGCGTCAGTTGAGGCGGGAATTTTTCGAATCGTTGTACACCGTGTGTGAGAGGCGGGACAAGGAGTTGAGTCACGACAATGTCATTTCCCGGCTGACGGATGAACACGGCGGGTTCGAGCCCGGTGTGGGTAGAGTGGACAACACCAGAGACAACCTGTCGGACACAGGCAGCTACAGCGAGGATTTCAGCAGCTACAACCGCAACGTCAACACGTGGACCGCTTACGCCATGGTGCACATGCAGTCGGACGATGTTTCCGACTGTGCGTCCGACATCATCAACGACAACAACGTCACGTGTTCAATGACGTCCTCGTACATCGATGCAGACAACATAGGGGCCGGGGCGGGTGGCCAAGGCATGACTTGTTAACTGCTGTACAATTGTTGGATTGGAGACAAAAATGGTGTTTCATATATAACTCTTTTGGTTTGTTTAATCTTTTGTCCAGTCGCTTGTGTTAGTCCAGACTCTTGTATTTGTCCAGACTCTTGTTTTGTCCAGTCTCTTGTATTTGTCCAGACTCTTGTATGTATCCAAACTCTTGTATTTGTCCAGACTCTTGTATTTGTCCAGTTTCTTGTATTTTTCCAGACTCTTGTATTTGTCCAGACTCTTGTATTTGTCCAAACTCTTGTATTTGTTTAGAATCTTTTATTTGTCCAGACTATTTTTTTGCCTAGTCCCTTGTATTTGTACAGAATCTTGTAATTGTCCAGACTATTATATTTATCCAGAATTTTGTATTTGTCCAGACTCTTGTAGTTATTTTTCAGGATTCTTTTTAACGTTTCTTTTGAAGTCTTAATCTCCCTTTAAAATAATTTTGTTTGTACTAAAGATAAATTGATCATTAAAATAAAATCAATAATTATTTTACGGATTCCCTTCAATTATAAAGGGTAATATAAAACTTGGTCTGTACAAATGTTAGTAATGCTTTTTTAAATTTTTTATTTGTTTTATGTTTATTTCTTAGTGTTATTTAAAGAAACGAATTAGATGAAAATTCTTATAAATAAATGTATTCAACTATAGTTGGTTTAAAATCTAAATGTACTTTGGTATATTGCTCATTTTAAAGTATTCTTGAGATCTGTAAATAAAAATAGCCTTAATAATTTTTATTGAAATAATAACTTTAAAACAATGAATATGTTGAGAATTTTTGGGGGGTATTCTTCTTGATATACTGTCATTTGAATAAATGGGTCTATTTGAAAAGTACGTTTATGTGAAAGACAGTAAATAGGACTGTTTGACTAAGATACAAATGACTTTGAGATAAGTGAGTCAATGTGACTTACATTGGATTAAATGGAGTTATTTGACATCACATTAAATATGATTAAATGTTATTTGAGTGAATACTTTGGTATCTGAAAATAATACGCCAGATTTGAATGTAGGAGATAGAACTATTTAATGCCTAAACCAGCTCAACAAATCCATTTCCAGCATAGACTCGAGTACTATCCGCAGCACATAACTAAAGTCTGTAAACATTTTGTACATGATTATATTTGTTAAGTCTACTACGGAGTCGATCAAAAAATGTCACTCTCCATTTACTGTACGGCTCATGTTTGCTAATTCTACAGAGTGTTGGTACGCTTTAAATCAAAAGTTACTACAAGTAAACCAGTTTCCAAAGTATATTTCTGTTATTTCATGTGTCATTTCATGTGTCATTTCATGTGTCATTTCATGTGTCATTTCATGTGTGGTGCAAGTACATCATGTGAAATCATTTTGAAATAAGAACTCTTGAAAACAAGGTGATTATTTTATAAACACTGCTTGGTAACTAAAGGCAGCAACATGGCAGAGCAAACAGTCGCTCTGCTTGAAGGGTATCTTTTTGGTTGTAGTGCATAATCCTCAAGGTAAATATACAGTTGACTTTGTGTTTAAAAATAAAAAAATAAAAAAAAAATTATTATTGTATAGGAACGTTCTTTATGAGTATAAAAATACGTTGGTGTGTTTATACAAGCTGATATTAGTTATGAAATATGACAGTATGAAGATTCTCTACTGTTTTCCGTACTATAATTTAATGATTAATTTTTTCATGTAGCTTTTAAGATGAACATGGACATTGTTTGTAGTTGTCAAGATGGTGATAGCCGCCACCTATGTTATACAGTAGACCATTCAATGAAATAACCTCACTGTTTTTTGTCGTGTTAAGACTGCTGGACGTTCAAGGCCTTAAGTCTCTGGTTGACTATTCCAATAACGCGCCGAACCTGTTGGATGGTGCATCAAGCTATAGAGACAGCATTGACTTGCACATTTTTATACAGTCAATCTGCGAAGGAATTTTGGTTGTTACAGTTATCAAAATGATGACCAACTATTCTCATTATGAAGCCGTTTTACAACTCAATCAAGCAGGATGGACCCCACTACAGATTAGAGTGGTTGATTGTTTTAATAGACAACATAAAAGGGAATACGAAATAGTTTATACTTGTTCATGACTTTAAAATGTTTTGACTTAACCATGGAATGCATTGTGTATTCTCGTGTTTTTTGTTAGTTAATCAGAGCTTAACGATTGATATAAAGAAAAGAAAACAAACAATCCATTGTGTTTTTCTTTGCATTTTTTTACAATATTTTTTTTTAACATTTGGTTTTAAGGCTTCACGGCCATTTACCATTATCATAGAAGACAAATATGGTCCAGGTTCAAATTTTTGTAAAACAGAGTAGCTTGCCCGTGGTTGCCGCCTATTTTACCACTTTTGGTTCGGTACCAAAATCATATTTGTTGTTTCTCAACTCGATTTCAGTAAGTTAAGCGGGGTTAATTAAAACAGACCCAATAATACAGTTTTTTTTTAAATTTTTTTTTTTTTAATACTTTCACCCTGACTAATTTCTTTCCTCTCAATTCACGGTGACGTCATCCGACCCATGTTCACTCAGCCAAACCATGACAACCACAAATGCTATGAAAGCGGAAATGATATGCACCAATCAATTATGCTCTTTCCTCTCCCATAAATAAACATCATTTTTCCGAGGACAACACCCCAAGTTACCATTCCTTCCAAATTTAGCGAAATTCACGCCCATGAACTGAAGCGAGACAATCAAAATATAAATAAGAATTATCCTTCTAATAGATCCACATCACAGTCCATGTATACAGAGTTAATGTCATAGACTGTAGTGAAAGGATTTATAAAAAGGGTTTATAAAAACTATTGGATTTCATAAAACATCAGTCGCATTAATTTCTGGACATTTTTTTTTTTTATCAAACAAATCTCTGTTTGTGTTTTTATGTTGTTGTTTTTTTTCCTCCTGCTGAATATAACTGAACACCCACAAACATGGATATAATGAATGCCGAGATTGTTTAGTTCCAGTAACATTTATTGGATGTCTTATGATACATCATAATAAATATGTCATTTCAAGAGCCGCGTGACATCAACATGTCATGTGTTATAAGACCGCGTGATGTGAGGTTCTATGACAACGCCACGTCTCACGCTGCGGTCACAATTTGCACGCCATAGTTGATATTAAAAAACAGTCATCAATTATTGAGTGAAACAAATATTAGAAGCGGTGCATTAGTAATGGCGAACCAAAGACCGTAATGGTGTTTTGTCGATGAATAAGTTATAGGTGTGTGCTTGTTCAACAATTGCACGATGTCACGCTGACCCAAATCAACCAGACATTAAA
Source organism: Lymnaea stagnalis (assembly GCA_964033795.1). Taxonomy (NCBI): domain Eukaryota; kingdom Metazoa; phylum Mollusca; class Gastropoda; family Lymnaeidae; genus Lymnaea; species Lymnaea stagnalis. The sequence goes on from CAXITT010000006.1 coordinate 2,646,045, forward strand.
ATTACACCTTCATTGTAGCCCAAAAGCCGAGAGGGTAGTAGAACTCAACAGGAAATGACCTTACAATTATGGTTCGTAATGGCATTTTGCAAATTACAACATGGGATGTGATTAGCTCCCACGTCTATCGTTATGGCGCTAAAATATCCATCATGATTTTACCGACGGGATATGGCCAACATGAAATAGTTCAAATGGTCTACATGTCATATCTCATGAGATCAGCTTCAGGTTACAAATAACAAACCTGAGAGGAAAGGGTGGGTTTAAACGATAAAACCCGGTAATCCACAAGTCTTTGAAGTAGCCAGGGGTCACGTGAGCTTGACGATTCTTGACCATAACGAAACGCTTAAAACACAATTGCCTCGACCCTCGGGGGGAAAGGAAACATGACCGCCATCATATTTCTCTTTGGTTTCCTTGCACTAAACTATTTTGATCTTTTAGTCTGCCAGTGCGCTTTCAAACATCTATTATAGGAAGGTTTTTGGTTAGATCATAAACTTGTGACCCTCCATTTCCCACATACATTTACAATATAAAGTTGGTTATATAAATATATAAAGAAAGGAAAACCTTCCTATAATGGCTGTTTGAAAGCGAGCCGCTCTGAATGAAGGTTTATTAGAAATGCTTACACCAAAAATATATTGACTTGACCGAAAATAATATTGGTTTACTCTTTACCATTTTTAAAAATACAGCTTTTGGGCTAAAGAAATTTTTATCAAACGTTCCAGGAACCATAAATAGATCAGGAGGACTGACTATGTCAAAGTTCGATTGTGAACAATTTGTTGTTGTCATAAAGTATCAAATTAACAAAAATATATTCATGCCAACAGTCACACTTAAGCTTTACAGAGTAAATCATATGACGTATAAAAGATAAAGATACTATAAAAAGATGAAGTTAATTTAAATCATATGAAATTTGAATGTGGGTTATTTAATTGTTAAATTGACTTCTATTCATACATTATGGAATAGTTTATTATATTACAGAAATAGCTAATAAGTCTTTCCGTTCATTGGTTTGACAAATTGGTCAAGTATTCAAATGCTTACTATTGAGGAAATGTGGACATAGTTTTGAATAATTAACATAAAGACAATGGATATTCATTGAAGTCTTAGTGTTATTTCATAGAATAATAATAATAAATGTTTCTGGACCACTGACCCCCCCCCCCCCAATATTAAATGGATCATTTCACCTTTATGGATTCCCTGTGACATAAACAATTAGCCTATTTAGTATGAAGTCTTAGTTTTATTTCATAGAATAATAATAATAAATGTTTCTGGACCCCTGACCCCCCCCCCCCCAATATTAAATGGATCATTTCACCTTTATGGATTCCCTGTGACATAAACAATTAGCCTATTTAGTTTATAGTGGCGACTATCGATCACGCTCACTAGAGTTTGGTAAACAGAATATCTGAGACAATGTATAGATTAGGGGACAACTATTCACTCAGGCCAATGCTAACGGACATATCACTACACTGCAAGCTCATTATCTTCTATAATAGCAGTGGCAAACTAGCTTAGTGGCATTCTAAACTACCAGTGGCATACTAGCTCAGTGTCTTCTAGACAAGCAGTGGCATACTAGCTCAGTGTCTTCTAAACTAGCAGTGTCATACTAGCTCAGTTTCTTCTAAACTAGCAGTGTCATACTAGCCCAGTGTCTTCTAAACTAGCAGTAGCATACTAGCTCAGGGTCTTCTAAACTAGCAGTGGCATACTAGCTCAGTGGCATTCTAAACTTCCAGTGGCATACTAGCTCAGTGTCTTCTAAACTACTAGTGGCATACTAGTGGCATACTAGCTCACGGTTGCTTCTGACCAGCGAGCAGTTGGATCACTTTAAGTTCCTCGGCTTTTTAGCACATTGCTGTTCGAAACGAGGCAGTAGTTAAATTATTCACCAGTCGTCGGGGAAAAGGGGGGGGGGGGGATTTCCATTTAATGTACAGCCCATCTGTCTGGGCATTCGGGGGGGGTAAGGGGCCTTAGGGGGACTCAATCTAAGGGCAAAGTCTTCAGGAAGTACTCTAATTTAAGAACGGATTCCCAAATTAGCACATTGCTGTTCGAAACGAGGCAGTAGTTAAATTATTCACCAGTCGTCGGGGAAAAGGGGGGGGGGGATTTCCATTTAATGTACAGCCCATCTGTCTGGGCATTCGGGAGTGGTAAGGGGCCTTAGTGAGACTCAATCTAAGGGCAAAGTCTTCAGGAAGTACTCTAATTTCAGAACGGATTCCCAAATGTCTAACACAGAGATTGGCGATAAGTCAAAGAAAAGCCACGTTAGAATGAGCTGGTGTAAGATAAGCTGGGCTACTATAATATAGAATGGTTAACTTTACTAAAGACTATGTTACTGTAAGATATACTGGGTTAATGTAAAACAGAGTATGTTACTCTATGATAGCCTGTCTTACTGTGAAATAAAATGGGTTGCTGTATGAAAGACTATAGTTAATTTTCAAATATACTATGCTAGTCTATGACAGAATGAGTCACGGCAAGGTAGACTGGATTACTGTATGACAGAATGAGTCACGGCAAGGTAGACTGGATTACTTTATGACAGAATGAGTCACGGCAAGGTAGACTGGATTACTTTATGACATAATGAGTCACGGCAAGGTAGACTGGATTACTTTATGACAGAATGAGTCACGGCAAGGTAGACTGGATTACTGTATGACAGAATGAGTATCGGCAAGGTAGACTGGATTACTGTATGACAGAATGAGTATCGGCAAGGTAGACTGGATTACTTTATGACAGAATGAGTCACGGCAAGGTAGACTGGATTACTGTATGACAGAATGAGTCACGGCAAGGTAGACTGGATTCCTGTATGACAGAATGAGTCACGGCAAGGTAGACTGGATTCCTGTATGACAGAATGAGTCACGGCAAGGTAGACTGGATTACTGTATGACAGAATGAGTCACGGCAAGGTAGACTGGATTACTTTATGACAGAATGAGTCTCGGCAAGATAGACTGGATTACTGTATGACAGACTGAGTCACGACAAGCTAGACTGGATTACTGTTTGATAGACTGAGTCCCAGCAAGATAGACTGGATTACAGTATGACAGATAACATAGATCAGAAGTTTGAAATTTAGAGTGGCCGTGAAAAGTTTCATCTAGTGTCTGTCTATATGATCAAAACAACTAAACATTCTATTATGCTCTATGTGTGTGTTTGACTTTTCACAAATGGGACTGGTTTTGAGAAAAGCTTTTAACTTTTACTATGATGGCTGTAAAGGCATACTTGCTATAAAATGTACACTATGAGGCTTATAAAGACATACTTGCCATAAAATGTACACTATGAGGGCTATAAAGATATACTTGCTATAAAATGTACACACACTATGAGGCTTATAAATACATACTTGCCATAAAATGTACACTATGAATGCTATAAAGACATACGTGCCATAAAAATGTACACTATTAGGGTTATACAGACATACTTGCTATACAATGTGCACTATATTGGTGGAGCGTTACAAGTTATGTTTACTTCAATTTATAAACAAATGTAGGGAAAATAAATATATAATAAGTAAATAAATTGACAAGATGAAGAAATTAAATAATTCATCGTGGGCCCTCAAATACAAGAAAAAACAAGAAGTAATAATCCAGCACACAATGCAACCATAAAATTGCAGTCAGTTTATTCTATAATTTGAAAACACATAAATATTTTGAATGCAGCAGAAAATGAAGTTTTACCTTTTTGCTTTAACCCAGGTGATATACTGATCAACGTACACTGCCTCTTGTCTCAGTTATCTTCCCTCAGTTTTGTTCGCAGACTCAGACGTCAAACCCAAGTCCCCATTTAATATTTCACACATATAAAACCCTGGCAAACGATATAAAGACAATGAAACCCTATGCCACCTCACATGTCATCTTTCAATAATGGAAACACTACATAGGTTTAAGAAGCACAACACAACACAACACAACAATTCGTTCAAAACAAACTAAAGTCACATTTAGTCAAGACACAGCGCCAATCGTTAGCATTATATCTGTACAGCTGAGTGGACTATTAGTGGGGTCAACTGCTCCGCTCCTGGAGGAGAGCCAATGAGAGGAGCACTTCAAAATGTCTGAATTACCCGAAATCTAAGTGCGTGGAGGGGGAAGGGGGAAATAATTTTATTTCAAGCTTTTTCGTTCCATGGAAGAGCATGGCCAAAATGTCTGGGGGGTTAGCTTAGTCACTGTAGTCCAATGTAGTCACTGTAGTCCAAGGTAGTCACTGTAGTCCACTGTAGTCCAATGTAATCACTGTAGTCAAATGTAGTTAATGTAGTCCAATGTTTCACTGTAGTCCAAAGTAGTCACTATAGTCCAATTTAATCACTGTAGCCCAATGTAGTCACTGTAGTCCAAGGTAGTCACTGTAGTCCAATGTAGTCACTGTAGTCAAATGTAGTCACTGTAGTCCAACGTAGTCACTGTTGTCAATGTAGTCACTTTAGTCCACTATAGTCACTGTAGTTTAATGTAGTCACTGTAGTCTAATGTAGTCACTGTAGTCTCTGTAGTCCAATGTAGTCACTGTAGTCCAATGTAGTCACTGTAGTCCAATGTAGTCACTGTAATCCATTGTAGTCCAATGTAGTCACTGTAGTCCAAAGTAGTAAATGTAGTCCTATTTAGTCACGTAGTCCAATGAAGTCACTGTAGTACATTGTAGCCAATGTATGTCAAATGTAGTCTCTGTAGTCCAGTGTAGTCACTATAGTCCAATGTAGTCACTGTAGTCCAATGTAGTCACTGTTGGCCAATGCAGTCACTGTAGTCCATTGTAGTCACTGTAGTGCAATGTAGACGCTGTAGTCCAATTTAGTTACTGTAGTCCAATAAGGGCCAACTAGAATGCACAGGATATTCTCAAAAGTAAAATGTACTTATCAAAAAAAATATTTGGATGATTCATATATCGTTATTGCAAAAATACCTAAATATCAATTCTGAATAAAAGAATTTCCTTACACCTGTTGAACATTCAGTAAATGAGTTACCAGTATGACTATTTAAAGCTGAAGAGGAATATCGCATTTTATTGTATCATTTATTGATAGAGTTGTTCAGAAACTTATGTTTCAGTTTTTGTATGTTATTTTTGTTAAACATTCAGAAAAAGTCTTATGACTGAGACCTGCTCTTTTTGTTAACCATTCAGTAAATAACTTATGACAGATACTTGATCTTTTTGTTAACCATTCAGTAAATAACTTATGACCGATACTTGATCATTTTGCGAAATTCTGCCGATTGGATGAAGCCTTTGATGACCATTATTTTTTTTTTTTATAAGTATTTTTATAAACTTCAGTTAAACCAACATCGGTGTTGTACACCACAAGCTTGAGGTTCTCATACTCTCTTAGGATTTAAGAAATGACTAACAACAAAAATTTTATGGGTCTATTTTTAGATAACATTGTCAAGCAATTGATGAAGTGGGGGCACTTTTGCGAGTGTGTGTGGGGGTGGGGTGGGGGGTGGGGTAAATTCCTTATGGGTATTGCATTTTTAGCAAGGGGAAGTAAGAGTCCATTTCGTTTATGAAATCCATCCATTGACATGAAACATTATCTGATACGTTCCAACCAAGTTCACCCAAAAGATCAGAATATAATCCAGCTCAATTGATCTTCATGAAGCCTGTCAAGGGGAGCAATGCCGGGGATTTAGTGGGAGCTAATCAGACCCACGCTCGATGAAGACTGGTTTTTGTCTCCACTTGTTTATGACTTTTAACAACGATCGGTCTCCTGGACCAATCAGATTTATGTCCCTTTTAATGGCACGACACGAAACACGAGGAAAGTACAAAGTTCCTGAGTGTAAAAAATCTACAGTTTGCCATAGAGTCAGAGATCTACTGTTTGCCATAGAGTCAGAGATCTACTGTTTGCCATAGAGTCAGAGATCTACTGTTTGCCATAGAGTCAGAGATCTACTGTTTGCCATAGAGTCAGAGATCTACTGTTTGCCATAGAGTCAGAGATCTACTGTTTGCCATAAGAGTCAGAGATCTACTGTTTGCCATAGAGTCAGCGATCTACTGTTTGACTTAGAGTCAGAGATCTACAATTTGACTTATGAGTCAGAGATCTAGATTAGGTATAGAGTCAGAGAGCTAGATTAGGTATAGAGTCAGAGATCTAGATTAGGTATAGAGTCAGAGATTTAGATTAGTATAGAGTCAGCGATCTAAGTTTGGGATAGAATCGTATGCCTAAGTTGGCATAGATTCAGAGATCTAATTTTGGCGTAGAGTCAAAGATCTAGGTTTACCATAGAATCATAGATTAAAGTTTGACATAGAGTCAGAGAAGTACACTTTGCCACAGAGTCAGAGATCTACATTTTTTTCATAGAGTCTGAGATCTACAGTTTGACCTAGTTTTAGAGATCCACAGTTTGACCTAGTTAGGCTTACATTTGAACTAGGAACTGATGATTAAAATCTCCATAATATGTTAAAACCTTGAACTTAATCCCTTAATCAAGAGAATGTCTGAAATAGGTATTCTTATGAAGTTTTGAAACCATTCATTTGGTTCATATTAACTGATAAACATCCCTTTGTGTTATATTAATGATAAACATTCCTTTGTTTCATATTCACTGCCATTAAGAAGTGAGTTTTCAACCGTAAATTTTCCACAACATGTACTTTACTAAAATGAAGAAAAAAAAATATACACACAATTATAAGAGTGAAGCGGTAATTTTATTTACACATGCATTTATGATAATATAGAATGACGTAATCATTTATGGCAAATAGACAATGAACATCAACAAATGGTTTTGATGGATTTCTTCTCAAAGAATGTAAATAAAAATTATTAAAAAGAGAAGAAAAACGCTTGCTATTTTAAACCTTACATTGAAAACAACACAGCGGGGTGGGTTGGGGGAAAGGGGGGGGGCATTTAGTTGCAATGCGGTCAAGATGCTTTCATCCCAATGACCGTCAAATTCAGAGGTCATATTCCCCCTACATTGTAGCCCGTAAAAACCGCTGGTAAAAAGACACCGGGAACAGAGTCGACAAAGATAAGAAAATGTTTCAAAGGAAAAAAAAATTATTTTGCAAAATAATTACCGTATGTTAAAAATCTTCTAATTTTTCTACATACTGGTGGTTCCGGCCTGAGACTTCAGGGACATGAGAGATCACAATTTTTCTCTTGTGCTCTTCAAATTTAATACAGCCACTAACTATTCTGCTCCAACACTTGTGCACTTACAAATCTGAGTAAATATTACACAAGTAACAGTACAACTTGTCAACGACAAATGTTGTGAAAATTTTAAGCTGAAAATGAAAATCGCATTTTATTGCATCATTTATTGATAGAGTTGTTCACAAACTTAGACATCAGTTGTTGTATGTTCATCAAGTTCTATTTAATGTCCACACAATGCTCTGGTGGTCACCAGACATTGTCTTCAATTCACTGACAAGTTTGGTGTGCAATTAAAAACAACTCGACATTGTTGGCAAAGTAAAGGCCTTGAGTCTACGACTCAGAGGACGTGGGTGCCCCTTGGGGAGACAAGGGCCTCATGGTGACGGAGTTGGCGTTATAAGAGGAGGAAAGTGCGGCACCGTTGGACTGGGGTGGCGCGGCGCCGTAGGATTGTGGTGGCGCTGCGCCGTAAGGAGGGGCCGCTTGTGAAAAAGATGACGACGTGTTTCTGACCAGAGGGGCTGATGTTGCTGTTGGCGTGTAGTTAGGGCCTCCGGCACCTGCTCGGGTCACGCCGTCCGTGTAGGCAGGTGTGTATCTCACACTGCTGTCATAGGCGGCATTTCTCGTGGTGGGGTTGTACGTGGGGTGCAACAGCGGCGTGTCTTCCTCTCGCAGCACGAGGTAACGGTAGGACCCCGAGTTTTCGCCGTGGTCCGGTCTTGAAGAGATGCGTATGATTAAGATGTAGGTCAACACGGCAAACAAGGACAGGGGAAATAATGCCCAGGTGGCTATCTGGAAAGAGAGATTAGCGATATGTAGATTCTTTAAAATAAGAAAATAAGTAGCACAAGGCAGCCCCCCTTCCCTTAGTATCCTCTTTCAAAAGAGCTTTTTAAATTGGTTAAATTATAATTGGGTTCCAGAATCTACTCTGCGAAACGATCTGATTTTTTTTTAACAATTTCCATTTCGACGAAAAAAATATGAGTAGAGGAGATAACCAATTCGTTTCTGTCATCATCTGTTTAAAACAGTTACTGCCCTTGATTTCATAATAAGATGTAAATGAAAAATTTCTGGAAGACAAGGGCACACATATTCCTTCATGTAATTTGCGAATTTTCAAATAAAAAAGGAGATTTAAAAATAAGTTAAAACATAGAATGCTATGAAGGAATAGTGTTGACAAAATAGTTGTAAAAAATGGGTTGAATGTGCCAACTTTCCCAGAGACACTTCTAGTTTTGAAATTAAAACCAGTTCTTAGAGGCAGGCACTCCGATTTTCACAGGCACGAATTCGAAAACACGTTAAGAACCCGAACAAGGAGACAAGAACGTTTCGGCTAAGAACCTCCATCAGCAGACAGGACGGATGAAACTAGGACAAGAAGTAGCAACAAGTTAAAATCTTAACTGACCGTCCTTTGTTATTGCCGGATGCTGTATTTTTCAAAACCAAGATTTCAGGACGTTATTTAACTAGAGCTTCCACGCACATTTTTTCCAACTCTTTCCTTAACCAGCTTGAACGCTGTTCAACTCTACCCTTTCAACAGCTTTGAACGCTGTTCAACTCTACACTTAACACAGCTTGAACGCTGTACTTCATTTTTTATACAAATCCGAAGGGGGGTTCTATTACCTGCACATGACGTAATTCGATCATTAGAATAAATGAGCTATGAAATACTTTACCTGTTGTACTTCGATTTTATGCTTGTAGTCAGACATACTCGTCCCGGTGTTGTCATGGAAGTAGTCTGCAGCTCTACTGCAACTGTTTAAAATATAGAGTAATACTGTTTTATAGGCACAAACTACATTAAACAAAATTGTACGGTATAATCGAACAAAAAATATAAGCATAGATATATTTTTAGAGTTGTAAAAAAACATATGTTTAGGATGTTTATATTATAACACGCCAAGATATGGCGGGCGAAATTTGGGATTTTCATATCTACTGAAATCACTTGATAAAGCTAGCATTCAAGTAAAGCACTTTATAAGATTCCTAACTATTGCCCCCCCCCCCAACCCTTTTCCAACCAGGGTGGGTATGTGTTATCCCCCCTCCTCGTAAACCACCGCTCCTGAACTATATTAATATTCTAATTTCCCACCCCCCTTTTACCTCGCAGATTTTTTACAACTGTTTCCGGAATACAACAGAAAATACACTACGCACCAAACACACTTGAGGTATTCTGAAGAGCCTTATTTAGCGCTGTTGGGTATCATGTTTTGCGCGCTGTTATACCTTAGACAATTTTGTAGGTGGATGTGCGGCTGTGCAATTTCCTCAGAAACGTTGCGCACGCTAGGCACGCAAATTCAAATTCCCAGTACCTGCACTTTTATGTGCGATAATTGAATATGTGTCACAGAGTTAGAATGTTCAGAGCGTCACTGTGCTTATGTTCGTGACGTCACGAGATTCCACGATATTTTTTAAGATCCTCCATTTTTTGCTTCTACGTGATTGAATTTTAATAAGCTGCCTTGATTTAAAAAAAAACAAAAAAAACCTAGAAACTCTGTAATTATTCACAGCCTAGATGATGACCAGCCTAGATGATGACCAGCCTAGATGATGACTCAACCGGTTTTACAGCGGAGATTTATTTCAGCAACTGTTTCAGAAAAACAAAAGAAAACACCACACGCAGTTACGACATTTTTCAAAAGCATCTCATACAGCGCAGTTTTCCTGAAATCATATTTTCTTCATTTTCCCCTTGAAACACGTGAAAAAACTGATTTTTTTAATATATTTTTTTTTGGGGGGGTTGGGGTGGTAATTTGGAAGAATTTTCATCTCGATAGGTTTACGGGAAGTGTGTCAATCAGCCTTCCGAAGAATTTTGCAAGCCAACCACCCAAGAACAAAGGCGAAGTTAATGTAACAGATTTTAAAATGGCAAGCAGCGTTTTCGTGTGCTTAATGAATGATTTGAACATTCTGCGTTATCTAATTTCTGATGTGTGTGGGTTTTTTTTTGTTTTTGTTTTTTTTTTCCAATTTTTTTTTTTGTGGTATCAATTTAACCCTGAAAAAAAAAAAAATATAAAAAAAAAACACTTCAGAAGGGAGAGGCCCCTGAAAAAGGAGAACAGACTTCTTCCAATTAGACGAAGCAACGGACTGCGTTTTTAAGTTTTTATAATTTGCACAAAGAGTTCAAAGACATCCCACTCCCCCATAGTGAAGCACGGACGGATCAGTTACCGAAGTCTGTATGATATCAATAATTTGATTGTCTCATGGTAATACATTTGCGTATTGTCTTTAAAGACATGAACGATAGCAGAGTACCATTACCGGGTGAGTCTGGCAAACACATTTAACTGACATCACAATTAACTTACGAGTCAAAGAAAGACCCCTGTTGCATTGAGTCACACCACAACATGTAATGGACAGTGAACAGACTCCCGCCAAAAACTGATATTGCTCCCATTAGCAGGGACAGGACCAAGTTGTTGTGGACGATACTGGCAGACGTCAAAAAAGAAAACAAATCAATTAGATTTGAATGTTGATTGTTTGTTTCTTTTGTTTTTTAAAGGTGGGGACGTGAAGAATCGTAGAGTGGGAGAGGCTATGATAGAGTGGGAGAATTTGTGATAGAGTGGGAGAAGTTGTGATAGAGTGGGAGAAGTTATGATAGTGGGAGAAAATGAGATAGAGTGGGAGATGTTATGATAGAGTGGTAGTAGTTGTGATAGTGGGAGAGGTTACGATAGAGTGGAAGAGGTTATGATAGAGTGGGAGAAGTTATGATAGAGTGGGAGAAGTTATGATAGAGTGGGAGAGGTAACGATAGACTGGGAGAAGTTATGATAGAGTGGGAGAGGTTATGATATACTGGGAGAAGTTATGATAGAGTGGGAGAGGTTACGATAGACTGGGAGAGGTTATGATAGAGTGGGAGAGGTTATGATAGACTGGGAGAAGTTATGATAGAGTGGGAGAGGTTATGATAGACTGGGAGAAAATAAGGGCGTGTAAGGGAAGGCGTCTGGAGGTGGGGAGGCGCCTGGAGGTGGGGAGGTGCCTGGAGGTGAGGAGGCATATAGTGAAGACATAAGGTTAGGTTGAAGGGGTGCTTGGTTTATTGGCATTGAGATGGAAAGCGAGATTTGAGATCGGAGTCAGGGAATGGTCGAGGAGCTGGTGGATGGTGGGGCATGGGGAGAAGTGGAGGTTGAAGGAGACGGGGGGGGGGGCTGCTGAAGGAGGAAATGGGAATGTAGGAGGAAGACGTGTTGCCAGAGAAATGGGCATTTGTTGGGATGAAAGTGGGGCTTATAAAAGGTGATGACGCTGGTATTGGTTTCTGGTGACGGATTTCATGCCAGCATGAGAGGGGGAAAATTAAAAAAGACAGGTAAATTAGCTAGTCATTAAATAAAAATAAGAATTCAAGCTACCTACAATATGAGATCTATATTTCAATATGTCATATATGTGCACCATCAAAAATATCATACGCGTGCACCAAACTACATACCAGGTATGGATCCATCGCACGTTGACTAAGATCGACATAAGAAAGTTCAGGATACACACTCCACTCATACTAAATACAATGACGCTGCAGACTGTGGGCAGTCCGTTGACCTGGAGAACAACAGTGGACAGCAAGGGTCATTCACTGGGTTACTTTCTAGCACATGTTAAAATGACGTATCCAATATACCTTTTTTTTTTTTTTGAAAATGTCACGGATTACCAGAACATTATTTTTTAAATTTTAGTAATCAAGACGTATATGATAATAAATGTGCTCATCATTAATCAAATTGGACATGACGACAAATGCGTACATATGTTCTAATTAATGGGAAAAGATGGAATTTGATTTTTGGTGAAAAAACGCAGACACAACTTTGACTGAAAACCTATTAAACACAGGTTTGGATTAACTGAAACGCAGGTTTAGACAAATTGAAACACAGGCTTGGACCAATTGAAACACAGGTTTGGACCCATTGAAACACAGATTTGGACCAACTGAAACACAGGTTTGGACCAACTGAAACACAGGTTTGGACCAATTGAAACACAGGTTTAGACCAATTGAAACACAGGTTTGGACCAATTGAAACACAGATTTGGAGCAATTGAAACACAGGTTTGGAACAATTGAAACACAGGTTTGGATCAATTGAAACACAAGTTTGGACCATTTGAAACACAGGTTTGGACCAATTGAAACACAGGTTTGGATCAATTGAAACACAGGTTTGGACCAATTGAAACACAGGTTAGGACCAATTGAAACACAGATTTGGACCAATTGAAACACAGGTTTGGACCAATTGAAACACAGATTTGGACCAATTGAAACACAGATTTGGACAAACTAAATCACAGGTTTAGATAAATTAAAACACAGGTTTTGATCAATTGATACACAGGTTTGGACCAATTGAAACACAGGTTTGGACCAATTGAAACACAGGTTTGGTTGGATCAATTGAAACACAGGTTTGGACGAATTGAAACACAGGTTTGGATAAATTGAAACACAGGTTTGGACCAATTGAAACACAGGTTTGGACCAATTGAAACACATATTTGGACCAACTGAAACACAGGTTTGGATCAATTGAAACACAGGTTTGGATCAATTGATACACAGATTTGGACCAATTGAAACACAGGTTTGGATTAATTGAAACACAGGTTTAGACCAATTGAAACACAGGTTTGGACCTATTGAAACATAGGTTTGGACCAATTGAAACACAGATTTGGACCAACTGAAGCACAGGTTTGGACCAATTGAAACACAGGTTTGGACCAATGGAAACACAGATTTGGACCAATTGAAACACAGGTTTGGACCAATTGAAATACAGGTTTGGACCAATTGAAACACAGATTTGGACCAACTGAAACACAGGTTTGGACCAATTGAAATACCAGTTTGGACCAATTGAAAGCCAGATTTGGACCAACTGAAACACAGGTTTGGATCAATTGAAACACAGGTTTTGATCAATTGATACACTGGTTTGGACCAATTGAAACACAGGTTTGGACCAATTGAAACACAGATTTGGACCAACTGAAATACAGGTTTTGATAATTTGAAACACAGGTTTGAACCAATTATAACACAGGTTGGGATCAAATGAAACACAGGTTTGGACCAATTGAAACATGGGTTTGGATCAATTGAAACACAAGTTTGGATCAATTGAAACACAGGTTTGGACCAACTGAAACACAGGTTTAGATCAACTGAAACACAGGTTTGGATCAATTGAAACACAGATTTGGACCAACTGAAACACAGGTTTGGACCAACTGAAACACATGTTTTGATCATTTGAAACACAGGTTTGGACCAATTGAAACACAGGTTGGGATCAATTGAAACACAAGTTTGGATCATTTGAAACACAGGTTTGGACCAATTGAAACGCAAGTTTGGATCATTTGAAACACAGGTTTGGACCAATTGAAACACAGGTTGGGATCAATTGAAACACAAGTTTGGATTATTTGAAACACAGGTTTGGAACAATTGAAACACAGGTTGGGATCAATTGAAACACAGGTTTGGACCAATTGAAACACAGCTTTGGATCAATTTAAACACAGGTTTGGACCAACTCAAATACAGGTTTAGATCAATTGAAACACAGGTTTGGATCAATTGAAACACAGGTTTGGAACAATTGAAACACAGGTTTGGATCAATTGAAACACAAGTTTGGATCATTTGAAACACAGGTTTGGACCAATTGAAACACAGGTTTTGATCAATTGAAACACAGGTTTGGACCAATTGAAACACAGGTTTGGACCAATTGGAACACAGGTTTGGACCAATTGAAACACAGATTTGGACCAACTGAAACACAGGTTTGTATCAATTGAAACACAGGTTTGGATCAATTGATACACAGGTTTGGATCAATTGAAACACAAGTTTGGATCAATTTAAACACAGGTTTAACTCAAATACAGGTTTAGATCAACTGAAACACAGGTTTGGATCAATTGAAACACTGGTTTGGACCAACTGAAACACAGGTTTGGACCAACTGAAACAAAGGTTTTGATTAATTGAAAAACAGCTTTGGATCAATTTAAACACAGATTTGGATCAATTGAAACACAGGTTTGGACCAATTGAAACACAGGTTTGGATCAATTGAAACACATGTTTGGAAAAATTGAAACACAGGTTTAGACCAATTGAAACACAGGTTTGGATCAATTGAAACACAGGTTTGGACCTATTGAAACACAGGTTTGGATCAATTGAAACACAGGTTTGGAACAATTGAAACACAGGTTTGGACCAATTGAAACACAGGTTTGGACCAGATTCAATCAAAAAGTTTAAATTTGGAAGTTATCAAATGGGGGGGGGGGGGGGGGCACAACATTTAAAATCAATTCTTGAAATGAGAGCATTGAATGTAAAACTGCTGCGGAACATGAACAATCATTTGGCACTTAGACAGATGCTCGGACAAGGCTGTATTCTGTGACAGGTGTTCGGATAAAACTTTTTTCTCTGACCCTTTGACTTTTATCATGAACAAAGCAGAAAGATGGCGTGTAACTAAGAAAGGGTCAGCTCTCCAAGGGTCATTCATTTCGTTGAAGATATTGCCAGGAAACTGGTTAATTTGGTCCGCAGATCACCATGTCCGAAAGAGAAAGTTACCATCGGATAAACATATAATTCAGTCATTCACACGCGGTGATATAGGACAAACTTGCAGTTGATGTTAC
This sequence comes from Lymnaea stagnalis, assembly GCA_964033795.1. Classification (NCBI taxonomy): domain Eukaryota; kingdom Metazoa; phylum Mollusca; class Gastropoda; family Lymnaeidae; genus Lymnaea; species Lymnaea stagnalis. Next base: position 2,661,091 of record CAXITT010000006.1, read on the forward strand.
TACAATTCTAACGATGAAGGTATGCAGTACAACTGGCAAGGCTTTTGGTTCAATGTAGTCTTATAGCATACTGTAAAACTCTATTGAACAGCAGCATCTCTCACCTTCCCACCCCTCCCCACAGGCAGCGATTTAAGCCAGCGAGACAAGTAAAAATAAAGAGAGTTCAGACATTTACTCAGTCAAAGCCACGACAAAAAAAAAAAAAAAAAAAAAAAAAAAAAAAAAAAAAAAAAAAAAAAAAGTTAAAAGAGACAGAGGAGGTGGGATTAAGTTTTGTCAAGGGGAAACAATGTTACAAGACCTTCTATGGAATCATTTAACATATTTTTTTCATGTAAACGTCTGAAAAGTTTATCAAGTGGAACTTACGAACTTCATGGACGTGCCATCTTTATTAAATAGAGTAGGCAGACACTGGTAGGTCGTGTCCCAGCCAATGATGGAGTAGACGCAGACAAACCCGGCACCCCCGGCCAGGGCCAGGTGGAGGAGTGTGATGAACGCGCGGAGAAAACAGTTGGCCATCCTCCTCTCCAGGACCGTCTCGTCGGTGGTCGGGCTCTGCACCAGGCAATGGACGGGATAGAGACCCACGGTGAGGTACGAACTCGAGTGTGAGGGGTTGTCTTCTGGCAGCAACGACTTCTTTAATTCGTCATAGGTTGATGATACGTCGGTGGTCTGGCTTGGTGCTTTCAGCCTGGAAGAAACCATTCAAGGTTTGGAATATAAACGGAGAATACATTTTAAAAAAACAACAACATACGTTTCCTTTTCTTACTGATATTATATTAACAACCCTCGGCTGGCCTTGACCACCAGATATTATCTCGGGATAATTATGACATCACTTGCTGTAATTATTCAAGTATGTAAGGTGTAATGGCGAGTTCAATAGCGCGCAAAATAACATTTCCCACAACCGCGCATAACCGCAATTTTTAAGAATCCCGCAAGCGCATTCGGTGCGTCATATTTTCTTTTGATTTACGGAAATAATTGGAGTGAAAATAAATCTGCGGTGTGAAATGGGGTGTGACGTGAGGATTTTAATTTAGTTCAGGGGCGTGAAAAAAAGTTTGCCTTTGAGTATCTGGTTGTGGGGAAAAAAAGGAAAGGGGGGGGGAGGGGGGGCGCTTAAAGCTAATTGGCATTGTCATTAAGTGCGTCACTTGAGATGCATATTTCGTCAGATAACATAAGCAGATGGGAAGTTGACGCATTGCAGCGCCATTGTTTGGCGGGCCAGAACTAGTATTCATATTTATAGGGAAAAGATTGTCAGCTTTCCTTGATCGGGGTTTGAGAAAAAAAACTGGGATCGTTAAAAGCTTCCTTGTCTAAGTGTTTATTGGACAACACCGATTTAGTGTTTAAGCGTTCAGCTATAGCAAGGATCGTTCAACATTTAGAGGTAGGTTCAAGTTGCCACGACGCAAACAGGATACGGCCAAGATGCGTTGTTGGTCACTGTTATCTTATAGTTGGTCTAGTTATAGACATTAGAGCACAGTTACACTGAGTCATGTTTTACAATGATTTTTTTTTTAATAATATATTAAATACCTTACCTGGTACCTAGTTCTCAAACAGGGAATTGGTAAATGTGTTGTACATTTTCTCTTATTCAGATTATAGGCATTAACTTTAAACTTTAGAATTTTACACTGACAATGATTCAAAGTTTACACGGGAATATTACACTTATTCAAGTTGAAAATAAAAATTAAAACGAACACCTGTTACATTTTTACGACAAAAATTGTATTCTTTGTCTACACTTGAAAAAAATATACATTTTTAATACTTTGCATAGTTCTACGTTCACATTGAAATTATAATAAGACTTAATTTAAAACAGTTAGGTCTAAAAAAATTACTTGAGACTTACGGTTGGGTTTAAACAATTTACTTAAGACTTACAGTTAGGTCTAAACAATTTATTACAGTTAGGTCTAAACAATTCACTTAAGATTTACAGTTAGGTCTAAACAATTCACTTAAGATTTACAGTTAAGTCTGAACAATTTACTTAAGACTTACAGTTATGTCTAAACAATTTACTTATGACTATGACTTGAAGTAAAGTCTAACCAGTTGCTTACCTTGAAAAAGCTTTAAAAACCATTTTTGAGTTATCTTGAAAAATAATACTGATTACTGTTTACATTAAAATGTGGAATGGCAGACTACACAGGAGACTTCTAGCCTACACAGGAGACTTCTAGCCTACACAGGAGACTTCTAGCCTACACAGGAGACTTCTAGCCTACACAGGAGACTTCTAGCCTACACAGGAGTCTAAAAATGTTTTATTTAACCGCCATTTTCTGCACTTTCAGTAGGACAACTTTCACATGTTGACACCAGGAAGTAGCTAGAATTATGACATATTCAGGTTGTTAACAAATTCACTTCTCAAACTTTAAACTCTACACAACACATCCACGTAGATGTTTTAGTTATAGAACCGAGACATTGTCCATTGATTACAGGACAAACGAAAAACATGAAATGGTTGGAGACCGGAAACAGACCGAGCTCAGGCGTGTGTCACACAACTTTACGAGGCCGTGATGAAGGAGCTGTGTAACCGCGTTCTACCTGAATTCACTTCAAGGTACACGACAGAGGGTTCAAGTTGACCCTATCTTAAAGGTCACCGGTAATCGAGGTTAAGGGGGGCGGAGCTACGCCTGAAACGTCGTTATCTTGCAAGGTGTTCCTTTATGGCAACGTTTTTACCACTGAAATGAGTCTTGATAAAAACATACACCACACCAGCGGTTCCCAAACTTTTACATTTGGCGGACTAGTGGACACGTTTCCCATTTACCCAGGTACCCGTGACAGATGTATAAGTTTTGTTCTTTTATTTGTCATTAAGTGTTTAATTTTATCCATCATCGACCTATTTGATTGGACTCGATCGACTATTACCATTCAGTGCGAGCTGTTAATAGTTTGTGTGTGCGTGCGCGCGTGTGTGTATGTATTTTTAGTGTTAATACTGTTAAAAAAACAACAACTAGTGACTCGGTCATAGAACGTATACCTCCCGCCTCCCACCTCCCGCCTCACGCCTCCCGCCTCCCGCCTCCCGCCTCCCACCTCACGCCCCCCCACTCCCCCCTCCCGCCTCCCACCCCCCCCCCCCCCCCTCACCCCCCCCC
>CAXITT010000006.1:2673160-2711779 GCA_964033795.1 Lymnaea stagnalis
GATGACAGAGTGGTGTAGCTGAGCAGCCCAGATGACAGAGTGGTGTAGCTGAGCAGCCCAGATGACAGAGGGTGGTGTATCTGAGCAGCCCAGATGAAAGAGAGTGGTGTAGCTGAGCAGCCCAGATGACAGAGGGTGGTGTAGCTGAGCAGCCCAGATGACAGAGGGTGGTGTAGCTGAGCAGCCCAGATGACAGAGTGGTGTAGATTAGCAGCCCAGATGACAGAGTGGTGTAGATTAGCAGCCCAGATGACAGAGGGTGGTGCGGAGATTCTCACAGATTGTAAAATACGCGAGACAATTTTTGAGAAGGATTTAATCCTGAATGACTTAAATATGTTTATTTAACGTAGGTTGAGTTTATATGTCTTGAGATTATGTAGAACGAGTCATAGAGATCAGGGCCATCTTTATAGTAGCGGAGGCCCTGGTCACAGTAATGCGCCCAGGCCCCTAAACCCTTTCTATACTGAGGGTTGTGCGAAAAAAAAGGGGGGGGGTGAGAGGGCCCATCACCCCTGGCGCCAATATCAGGGGGCGGCAAATTCGTCTTAGGATCGTCCCTTAATAATGAATTAAACGACACAATCCCAAGTACTTCACATGGACAGAGACGGAACAATCCTCTTACTAGTGCGCCATGGGTCCCGCTTTTCCTGGGAACGGCTGTCTATCGCCTAGTGTTCAAGTCATGTAATGACGAGCATTATGGCCTAGGCTGACCAATGCGTTTTGACCAGTTTCTTTCAAGCTGGGGAGTCGGGTTAGTATTTCAGGCTGTTCGGGGGAGGTTGTGTAGTGCATCTATCAAATGAGAAATTGAGAATGTTAAAGCCCAAGGCCAGCTCTGACCTCGTTTCCAACGCCATAGATAACCGTACATTCATTCTGGTAGTGGAGCCCCCTAAAGGGATCCTGTAAGCCCCAGTTTAGTTTCGTTCTTAGAATCTTCATAGTCCAACTACTTATATTAAATAAAAGAAAATCATAACTTTGTCCGTTCAAAATATTATTGTATTTACTTACAATGTATATAGCGTTTTTCAATAGATTAAAATGTGTTGGTACTGTTAAGAGATCGAGGGCGCCAAACGAAACTGGGGGGGGGGGTAAGGTTTGGAGAGAGGTCTCAGTAAGCGACCCCCCCCCCCCCCATTTTTTTGGTGGGGAATTCAAAATTGTGGTATTTATTATAAAGCATCCGCGAATTTAGTTTCTCACCCTTCTACACTTATTAGGCTAGAAACAGAAAAGAAGTTAGTTGAAATTTAGGTTCCCTTGACCATGCATGGGTTACACAATTTCTTTTTTATTCTTAGTTGTATCTAAATAATGATGTGGTTTCATTAAAAAAAAAAAAAAAGAAAAGATTTTCAAACTGATAATTCTGAAATGAAACTTTTTCAAAGGTTAGTACCAAAAAAATATTGCATAAATAAACCGGAGAAACAGTCTCTTTGCTTCCATTTTGAAAAGAAAATTGATTGCAAAAAATATTTCCATAATCACTAATAATATTGGCCGCATAATGCCCCTAGAAGGGCAGAGCGTCCTAGAAGCGTGATGCCCCCTAGAAGCGTGATGCCCACTCGAGCATGAGGCCACCTCGAGGCGTGAGACCATGGGCAAGGGGCTCAGTGTGCCCATGCTTCAAGACGGCACTGTTTTTCTCCAATCATTTCACTACTGACTACGGAGCAATGGTGTAAGTAGGGTTATTACCGCCCGGGACTAATATCTTATTCTAACATGATGGTAACAACAAATTCTTACTTTATTAATTTTTTATTTTGTTTAGATTCATATCTGGGAGAAGTAAAACTTGTTGACGAGAGTTATTCCTATTTGAGAACTATCCAACTTCTGATTCGCATTTCTAACCTTAATTTCGGAATGTGCCAATAATACCTTGGTTTAAAATTGGGAAACGTGCTGTCCGCTGACTTTTAAATCAAATTAAATTGCCCAATTATTTATATATTCATTAACAGTGTGTGCAGCATGATGCCTCTAAAAGAGTGAGTGTCCTAGAAGCGTGCGGCCCCCTAGAAGCGTGAGACCCCCTAGAAGCGTGCGGCCCCCTAGAAGCGGGGGGTCCCTTAAAAGCGTGAGGCCCCCTAGAAGCATGAGGCCCCCTAGAAACGTGCGGCCCCCTAGAAGCGTGAGGCCTCCTAGAAACGTGCGGCCCCCTAGAAACGTGCGGCCCCTAGAAGCGTGAGGCCCCTTGAAACGTGCGGCCCCCTAGAAGCGTGAAGCCCCTTATAAGCATGAGGCCCCCTAGAAGCGTGAGGCCCCCTAGAAACGTGAGGCCCCCTAGAAGCGTGAAGCCCCTTATAAGCATGAGGCCCCCTAGAAGCGTGAGGCCGCCTAGAAGCGTGAGGCCCCCTAGAAGCGTGAGGCCCCCTAGAAGCGGGGGCCCCTAGAAGCGGGGGACCCCATAGAAACGTGCGGCCCCATAGAAGCGTGAGGCCCCCTTGAAGCGTGAGGCCCCTGGCCAGTGCCCAGTGGGCCCATGCCTCAAGACTTAACTGATATAGAAGGATTTACTTAGGGTGGGTTTAGATGGCTGGCGTGTCCTTACTTTGGAACAGTTTGACAAAATTAACAAATTACTGAACCATTTTTGACAATGGCAAAAGTATATCATTTATTTTAACAATGCATTACGCGAAAGTTTCAAATAATGCTGGCAGGGAGTGTTGATTGAAAGTCTGAAATATCAAAATGGTGGACATTGTTAAACAAAAGTCTGAAGTATAGCCGGTGGAAGTGTTGAAGTGTTGAAGTGAGACGTATCGCTGTGGACCGTGTTGAACGAAAGTGGGACATATCGCTGTGGACAGTTTTATAGCCTGAAATATGGCTGGTGTACAGTGTTGAACGGAATTCTGAAATATCGGTGGTGGACAGTGGTGACAAAAAACATGACTTCAAGCATTCCTGGTCTTAGTCACTAACAAAATAACGGCCTTAAGGGAGGGGGGTGTCAAAAACATACTGAATTCCACAACTATTTTTTGTTACAAATAATTGATAGCGCACTAACTTCTGTCTTGCTCTCAAAAAAGAGTTCCCCTCACAAAGGACTGATCAAACGTCTGCGCGTTCATGTTTGCATCCGCCCCACTGACTGCAACTTCCAAGACAAACAGTTGGCTGGCGTCGACAAATTGAAACTAACTCGACCAACAAACCTTGCCATTTTTAAGGCCAGTGTACACGATAAAGCAGCAGCACATTGTCACCGTGCGGGAAAAAAAATTCTATGGCCACTTCATAAAAATTGTGTTAGGTCATTGACAAGAGCACGTGCCTGGCGTTTTGTCTCGTTGTTGACCCCAGGCAAAGCAATGATGGAATGGCCAGAGTTTTTTTTACAAAACTGACCGGCAAATCATTGCCAGTTTTGCGGGGGGACAACAAAATGGGATCACATTTGTCTTTGGCAGAGGATTTCACGCGATGTCTTCAAAGCCAATCTCACTTCAGACCTTCAGATCAAATTATGGGGCTAGAAGTTTCCTCCGATTTTTTGTCTTGTCCAACTTGAGTAATGTGAAAAGATTTCACATGTCTGCGAATAAATTCTAAGATATGTTTACATAAAGTGAGACCATCGCTAGCGATTTAAAGGCTTAAAGAAAAAAAAAGTAAGCATTTTGTGGATTTCACGAAGTCCAGAAAGTAATCATGTAATGGAGCCGGTCACAAAAACGTACACGATTTCCTAATGCATACAAAACCGAGTTTTTCCGTCGCCAAGGAGCACCATGAGGACTTCACCCATAACATTGGAGACATTCACAGTGTGGGTACGACTGACGACAACCCAAGCTTCTCATCCCTGTTCGATTCTCAAGGTAAACTTTAGATAAAGTAACAGTGTTTTTTTTTTGTTGTTTTTTTTATCATGCATTAATCTCATCACAAGACTTCATTATTTTGCAATGTCCAAGCTCTACTTTCATTTGAAACAATTTGCTTGACATCCTTTAGTCAACTTTACTTGGCTTGAAAATTAACAAGATGCACTTCGAATGGATTAAGCTTTTTTTTCTTTTAATTTTTTTTTGAATTTAAAGACTAAATTTTAAAAATAATAATTTTTGTTTTATTTCGGTAACATTAAAACCAACTTCATTGAATTTCTCATGAGAGTAGATTATTATAAAAAAATGCACATTATCGCTAACACTAGTCTAATCCTATTTAAACGAAAACGATAAAAAAAAGACAGAGCTTTAACTATTTTTTGAGGTAAATTGTTATCGTTATGGTTCCTGTTTAATCCAAATGACTCGGCTTGAATGAAGTGCTCAGTTTATGAAGATTTACGTTAAGTTAGTTGTTGATCCCAGACCGACACCGTTAATCCACCATACTTATCCCACATTTTTATTAAATCCTTTATATTAATGTCGCTTATCTTAGCCTACTTCTGGATGGGTGGCAACATAAATGGATGGCTAATTGACCCACCTCCCGTCAACCTATCGAGCTGAATCTAGGAACATAGACCCGTTGCCGATGACAACTTATTCTTTCAAATTTTCAGCTCCATCCCCAACCGCAAAGAATAAGTTTTTTCCTTTTTTCCTAGGGGAAGATAAGAAAATATGACGACACTGAGTTCAGGAATTAAAATGCCCGACAACTGGACTAAATGAGATTCTTTAAGAAAAATTATCGCAAATGCGTTTGGTGCGTAATATTTTCTTTGTTTTCTTCTGAAATTGTTGGTGCAATAAATCTGTGGCTTAAAAGTGGGTGGATCATTTGAATATTAATATAAAATAATATAGTTAGAAATACATATAGCAGATTTATAGCAAAACTATGTTTTTATGGGGTGTTAAATTCGGATTTTTTTTTTTGTCCTTGATTTATTCCGACTGCTTGAACAAAAAAGGCTTAGGTTGTAGCACAACCATTTGTGGGAATATAGCCAATGTTAGCAGCCGGTCCTTTCCCCACTTAGAATTGAAAATGTCTCATCAATAACTTTCTCACTGGCCTAACGAGTCCATTCAAAACCACTACTTCTTGGTCCATTCCAAACAGCTACTTCTTGGTCCATTCCAAACCACTACTTCTTAGTCCTTTCTAACCCGCTACTTCTTGGTCCATTCCAACCCGCTACTTCTTGGTCCATTTCAACCCGCTACTTCTTGGTCCATTTTAACCCGCTACTTCTTGGTCCATTCCAACCCGCTACTTCTTGGTCCATTTTAACCCGCTACTTCTTGGTCCATTCCAACCCGCTACTTCTTGGTCCATTCCAACTCACTACTTCTTGGTCCATTCCAACCCACTACTTCTTGTCCATTTCAACCCGCTACTTCTTGGTCCATTCCAACCTACTACTTCTTGGTCCATTCCAACCCGTTACTTCTTGGTCCATTCCAACCCACTACCTCTTGGTTGAGAGGATGATAACGCTTTGCGCTATTAAAGACCTAAAGATGATGATACAATGACCCTCTATTTACGAACGTGTAATGAGGTCATTTTATGTTTGGGTGAGTTCATAAGAATGCCAACATCAGTAATTGTTAGATTGTAGTTGATGCCTCTACTTTTCCCCCATCGCAGTGCTTGATTCGCCGTCAGCTACACTACAACTGAAGCACAGACGCTGTACGATGCTCAGTGTTAGAGAGAGGATCTTCTTGTGTCTCATCGGAGTACTCACCCTTGCCGGACTGGTCGAGCTGCATTTTATACTGCTACAGATTAGATCTGACGTGGGGCAGGCTTGTCAGCATGTACCTGGGATAACATGGGTATAACAGTGTTGTCATTATTAGCTAGGATAAGATTGGCGTAACACAGTTGTCAACATCAGCAGGGATAAGATGGGTTTTACAGTATTGTCAATATTATCTGGGGTAACATGTGTAGGATAGTGTTGTCGATATTAGCAGGGATAAGAAGGGATTGGCCATATTGTCACAGCTATGGTATCATGGGAAGGACAGTTTTATCAATATTAGCAGTGCTAACATGATGTGACAATGTTGTCAACATGTCAGTGGTATATCATTAATATGACAGTGTTATCACAGACCCCCTACTTAATACCCTTACTATCTGTCACTATTATATTATAAATAATAGGCGAGATGTTATTTTTCAAACGGTGACTAGTTTAAGTTAAGCGTTCACAATACCCAAAATAAGAAATATATAACCCCACAGAATAAATAAGATACATACTTTAAATCACTTCACTTAAATCTCAATTCTTGTGACACATTCACAGCGTCTCCTTTCAATTCAAAATATTTGATCCAAAATCTTGATCTACAATCACAGTTGTTTTTTTTGGGTTTTTTTTGTTTATAATGGCCGCCAAACATTCAAAAATTGTTGCTCTCCACCTGACCAAATCAAACAATCTGATTGGCTAGTCTTCATAAGTCCCAATACTATATGCACAGGACTATAGAGTATTAATTATATCTTCAATCCGTTGCCTTCCATCCCTCGTTCAGACATTTATTATGATATCCCGGACACTATCCTTATATTCTTGTCAGTATATGGCTTCAAATGATAATTCGTCATTTTATAAGTTTAATTTGCCTTAATAATATTTTCTTTGTGATCTGTAACTATTGAAGGTATCCGGCCACAATATATTGATTAGTGTGGCTTGATAATTAAATCACTTGTCCCACCCCCCCCCCCCCAAAAAAAAACACAAAAAAAACAAAAGATTTCCCTTAAAGGGAAAACAATATGATAATATTTAATCACGCTAGTTTATCAATGATCATAATATTACGTCACTTATATAGGGCAATGGTTCTCAACCAGTGGGTTGCTACCCCTTTGGAGGTTGACCGACCCTTACGCAGGGGTCGCCTACGACCATCGGAAAACACATATTTATGAAGTAGCAAACGAAAATAATTGTATGGTTGGGGCTCACCACAACATGATGAACTGTGTTAAAAGTTCGCGGCATTAGGAAGGTTGAGAACCTCTGATATCGGGAGTTGATTATGGCATTATTGTTTTGGGAGAACTTTTGAGTCAGTAGGGAAAAAAAAATGTTTTATTATAGAGAAGACACCAAAGTCTAATTCCGAAGTACTTAAAGGAAATCTCCCAGGACGGAGAAAGCTAACTTTGTGCAATGAAATGTACAGGCAATACATTAGAAAGTAAGCTAAACATAAATATGGATTCCAATCGAGTACATCAACACAATGTACGATCACAAAGCCAGTTACACTTTCCGAAATGCGAGAATTTGTAATGTAACGAACGATGTGAATTTTTTATAATAATCTCCTCTCATGAGAAATTCAATGAACTTTTCAATAAGAAGTTAGAAAAGATCATAGCGTGATGTAACTGAATCTGAAGACCACATCACGCTACCAACACAATACGACACTCGGGAAGTGCTAGCTCTTGAACACTAACGTAACAACGTAGGCACAACACGCTTTTAGATTGGTGTGAGGGTCCAGACGGGTCTTTTTCTATTGTGGAGTCTGACGGAAATACTGCAGCGGTATTATTTCCAAATTTACTGAATCCCATTCATTTATGACCAACTTATTGTTGTTAAATCGCTTTACCCAAGGTGAGAGATTCCAGCAACTGCTCACATTACGTGCTGTGTGTAGCTGGTCACGCCTTGGGGATGCCACCCTGTCCTGATGGTCAAGTGTGGTCAGCAGAGGTCATCAAATGTGTTGAGCAGACATCAAGCTGGAACGACTGTCCGAACGAGAGAAGGGATCAAATCAAACTTGGGCCTCACGGCGTGGCTTTTGGCCAGGGGCGTCTCACCGGTGTTCCACTAGAAGCTGGTGTTCCCTCAGGAGCTGGTGTTCCCTTAGAAGCTGGTGTTCCCTTAGAAGCTGGTGTTCCCTTAGAAGCTGGTGTTCCTTTTGAAATGGGTGTTCCATTAGAAGCTGGTGCTCCGTTAGACAGTGGTATTTTGTTAGACAGTGATGTCACCTTAGAAAGCGTTGTTCCATTGGAAAGTGATGTTTCGATCGACAGTGGTGGTCAGTTAGAAAGAGGAGTTTCTTTAAAAGGACCTGGACCTAGCCAAAAGGTTTCGTTAACGGCACTGACATCAACAATCAACTCGCAGGGAGCGCCCACTACCAATGTGGCACAGTCTGAACAGCAAGGGAAGTCCAGAGTAAAACAAGGACAATCTCTGAAAATGAACCATAAACCTATCACAAAACAAGGGCAAGCAACTGCAAGAAAAAGCAAAACTCCACAAAGAGCACCAACACGCAGGAAGTCGTTATCTTCCGCTAACAGGAAAAAGCAACATGGCACTGTACAAAGTACTTCAGTGCCTGCCTTTAGCGACACGATACAAAGTACTTCAGTGCCTGCCTTTAGCGACACGGTACAAAGTACTTCAGTGCCTGCCTTTAGCGACACGGTACAAAGTACTTCTGTGCATGCTTTTAGCGCCACGGTACAAAGTATTTCTGTGCATGCCTTTAATTTAGAGACGGATTACTCAAAGAATGGCAAGGGTACTCGTACAAATCATACTGGCACAAGGGAAGCTACACTTAAAATAAATGATTCCTCGCGAAAAGATTCCGGCTTATTCCCCTTATTTCGTAGTGTAAGTCATCAAGACAACCATTTATTAACTCCCATGAAGAATGTGACAAGTGTCAAGGTCCCAGTGGTCCTGTCTAGTGGTGTGAGGGGACAAGACACACATGTCTTAGATAATAGATTGAACCTTGAATGGTCACGGCCTAATGGGGCTAGATTATCAGACAGTACCAACAATGCCCCCAGGATAGAAAGTACCAACAATGCTCCCGGGACAGAGAGTACGAACAATGCACTCGTGATAGAAAGTACAAACAATGCACTCGGGATAGAGAGTACAAACAATGCACTCGGGACAGAAAGTATAAAAAATGCACTCGAGATAGAGAGTACCAACAATGCACTCGGGATAGGGAGTACCAACAATGCACTCGGGATAGGGAGTACCGTCAATGTACTCGCTACCGACAGTAACAACAATACATTTAGGTTAGTGAAAAGTCCCATTTTAAGAGGGCGCATTCTACTTTCGAGAAAAGCCAATTCCAGTATAAGCATAAACGATCCCAGTTTAGGAACAGCTGATCCGATTCTTCGTCAGAAAAGTCGTCTTTTGAAGTTAGATGAAACCAGTATTAGACAAAATGGTCCAAATTTGAGAAATACAGATATTAATCGAAAACAAAAAGAAACAAATTTTTATTCTGAAGATTATAGTTTTGACCCTAGGGATACTAGCATTTATCAAGTAGACCATGGGTTTCAAAAGATAGAGCCCAGTTTTGAACAAGAAGACGCAAGTTTTCAAAAAATAGTGCCTAGTTTTGGAGAAGAAGACCCTATTCAACAAACACGTCTTAGTTTAGTGGGAAAAGACGGTAGCCTTCAACAAACAGACTTCAGTTCTGTCAACAAAAATACAAACATTAGTCAAAGAGATCCCATTATGAGACGACCAGATATTGATGCAAAACAAAATAATTCAAATTTTAGAAAGCCACGTCCCAGTTCGAGGCAGCCATCTTTGAATCCCTTGGATGGGGATCACCGTTCAAGACGTAAAGAGGTCAATCAAAGACAAGAATTTGAAGAGTGGAGACGCGTGGTGCCAGACTTAAGGAATGGCGCTGACAATTCAAGACAAACAGATCTGTCCGAAGAACACATGGAATCGAGACAAGAAATTATTCACGGCAACAACAGTTTTGAAATTCAAAATCTGAGTGAGCAAAAAACAGATTCCAGTGCCAGGATATCTGATCAAAATAAAGAAGCAGAGGTTCTTAGTTTAGAACTTGAGGGTCACCATATAAGACAACCTGATACTGGAGATAGGAACGAAAATTCAAGCTATGGGCTGTTGGTGGACAGTCTGGCACAAGCACGGTATGCAGGTATGGAACCAGACCAGAAGGAAGGACGGGTCACGTTTAAGAAGGGAGCACAGGACGGGTTTGAATTGAATCACGTGGATTCTGATTTGGGAATAGATCGTCTGAGACTGAAGCTAGTGCAAAATGGCAGACGTGAATCGACGTCAAGTTTGATCAACTCAGCTCCGGAGTTCAGGGAGATGGGGGCGTCTGATGTGATGAAGCAAAGCCCCTCAGTGCGCAAAAAGGGGCGTGACGCGGTTCATGACATCGGACTCGAGAGTTTGTCCGAATCGGAGTCGCATAAAATTAAGGGAGAAAACCGTGTCTCCATCAATGATTTGCCAGAATTTAAGGACCTTCAAGTTTTAATGACGGAAGAGACGACAGCTAGAAATAAAACAAATGAATCTGACACCGTGCCAAGTCTAAGATCGGCATCACCACCAAGCATGACAGCTGCGCTTATTGAAGGTAAGGCCACGTATTATCTTAAAATCATGGCTTTTTTAAAAATAAAATGTTTCATTATTTATTAGCTTGTCTCGCATTTGTGGCTTACAATGTCGACAAAGCTACTGAATGAGCGTTGCCAACTTTTGCTATAAAATATTATTAGTTTATACAATTGCACATAACGTCTTTGGTTATAATTGGCTTCAAATTTAAATGGATTCTGCTCAAACAACGACCAAAGATTGTTAGCAATTTTATTTTAATATCATACTTGGAGACAGGCGCTCTAGTTGAAGTGATTTCATTTTCCTAAATGGTTAAAGTACATGCTTGAAATTGATGGGGAAAACTCCTGTTTAATATTAATGGGAAAACTAGAAGTTTATATCTTGGAATAACTAGATATTTCATGTCAACGGAATAAACTAGATGTTTCATACTAACTGGAAAAAAAGATATATATATGAATAATATTTTCTACTCCTCGTCGTGTGTTTCCACACAACAGAGTTCTTCCCAAGCCATCCCTGTACGTTCGTTGAAATCCCGTCCTTCTTGCCCCACCCCCGAGCGTGTCACTGGTTCTACAATTGCTCATTCTCGCCCGCGGACCCCAAGTGGCACACCGTTGAGCCCATGACGTCAGAGTGTCCCTATCCATTGCTGTTCTCCCTGGTCACGCGGACCTGTATGCCGTACAGAGAAGTAGACTGTGGCACGCGTGTCGAGTACAAGGCACCGTGTGAGTAATAAAACACATTGTCATTGTTTCTACTTCATAGGTTACTACTAAGTAATACAAACTCATTTTTGTGACCACTACGTTAGCATTACTTAATACAAAGTAATTTTGTGACCACTGTCATCATACGTTAGCATTACTTAATACAAAGTAATTTTGTGACCACTGTCATCATACGTTAGCATTACTTAATACAAAGTAATTTTGTGAGCACTGTCATCATTGGTTAGTACTACTTAATACAAACTCATTTTGTGGGCGTATACTATTAGAGCAACATACGTCAAGATCTTAGCTCTTCATTAATAGGTGATACCCTATCACAAAGAAAGACTGCAGAAGTGTAAATGAACACCAAGGTTTCGAATGAAATATAAACGAAATTTAAATTTTTTATGTTTATTATTTTTGAAAATATTCTTTTAAATCTTTTAAATATATATATTTCATATATATATATTGTTTTATTTTCTACTATTGAGTATTAAAATGTAATCATTATAATATTGACAAAAGTAGAATTATTTACTTCTACCTTCATCGAATGCGTACAAAATCCCGGTTGAAGGGACTTAACCCGTTACCTGGACAAAAAACGTTAAAAAAGTAGATCTAAGATTCCCCCCCCCCCCCTTTTCCCACCAGTTCACTCAATCATGAAGCTGGCGCGAGCAACCACGAGAATTCGAGTGACAGTGTCAACAGGCCTCCGATGACCCAGTAGTAGACGCAATGTTGACACAGCTCAGTTTCAAAGAGACGATCAACAAGTTGGAAATTATCATTTGAGAAAAAAATGTCACATGTGTAAAAAAAAAAATAATAAAAAGCTGTTGGATTTCACACATTCAAACACAAGATGGAAATGCAAGGAGAATGAAAATCTTTTATAAAAATAGCAGAAAGGTTTCGGGGATTACCGCAACCACTACAGCACTGATTATCTATAATAATGATACCCTATTGGATTTTTTTTTGTCCGCACCGTGCTGCGCTATCTTTTGCTGCTCCCGCCGTCGTGCGCTTGATCATGTACGCGCCAAATGCAGACAAACGTGCAAATTTGTTTTCCACCGTGCTGTGTGCCGTGCTTTGTGTCGACTTGAGGTTGCTCTACTAAGCATTGGTGGACATATGGAGCGTGATCTGGAATTATTAATCTCGATTATTCACCTCTACCCGTAGTTTACACACTCGACGTAGTTGCGTTGCCGCAGTTAATAACGGGATATTTAGCAATTAGTTAAATCGTGTAGTTTAACGTGGAATGTAACGAAGAGACAAACATTACACCTTACAGCATACAACTGTATAAAATGTTATAAAAGTCAACTGCTAAAATTGATATTGTATTTAATCAGGTGCTACTGTTGATAGTTTAATTTCTCAGGTGCTACTGTTGATACTGTATTTAATCAGGTACTACTGTTGATACTGTATTTAATCAGGTGCTACTATTGATAGTATATTTATCAGTTGCTACTGTTGGAATTATATTTTATTGATAGCATACTCTATCAGGTGGTACTATTAATGTTCTATTTAATCAGGTGATTACAGAGAGAACACATGCACATTACCTACCTGCCCCCGATGTGAATCTCAGCTGACCAGCTGTGAAGGTGTAGAGGACGGCCTTCACCCCTACCCCGGTAGAGAGTGGACACCCTGGTTTGTCTCATGTCAGGACGAGAGGACACTACAGCAGGGCAAGTGCCCTGAAGAGACACCCATTTTCTCCGTGTTGACCAGGCAGTGCGTGACGTCACGAGAAGTACCGAAACCTTACGGGGGGTCGCTGGACTCGTGTCAAGGTCGACCTGACGGCCATCATCCCGACGAGTCTGGAATCTGCCATAGATATTTTATTTGCAAGGATGAACAGTTCATAAGTTCTTCATCGTGTGGAGGTACTTTAATGTTGTTGTTTAAAAACAAAAGAAAATGGGATGACCTTAGTTTTGTAACATTCAAAAATAATATCAAACATAACGTATCATCTTCAGTACTTTGACCTTGTTTGTTAAGGCCCCAATCTATAATAAATGGATGCATCCACAGGTTACTCAAACCCCTTTATTAAAAAAAAAATGTTTATGTTATTATTACGCCACTTAGATGGACTAGTGAGTAGACAGATGTTAGATTGACATAATTATTTCAGCTTAACTGTTGCATGAAATAGGTGTACCGTCATTATTATATTTCAAAAAAATAATTCAAATACTTTAATTTCATATATGAATAACAAACTTTCTAAAATAATTTTTTTGTGTAAGCATAAAATATTAAAATATATAAGGAAAATATATATTTATATTCAAACAAATTATTGCTTTAAACCCTGTGCTGCATACAGCAATGTAAAGTTTTTTGTTTGTTTTTTTTTTTTTTAAATGTTGACCTTAAAGTAACTTACCGCTTGTAATAGTGAAGCGAGTGTTGTGCTAACAAACTTATCTCATTCAACAGAGGGGTTGACCTTTGACCCCGACACGTGGAGCTGTAATGGGTCGGCCATCGTCCCACCGTGTGGCCCCATCACCTCCACCAACGTCTCGGACAGGTTCTGCGCTGGCCAGCACGACGGTTTCTACGCCGACCTGTACGGCCGGTGCTCACTGTACTACGAATGCAAGCAGAGGCGGCTCAGGTCCTTCCTGAAGTGCCCCTACGGCTCTTTCAACCCTAGAACCCACGCCTGCGACCCAGGTTTGGACATGTACGCCCCGTGCGGCCTGCGCCCTAATCCATGCATGGCCAAGTAAGTCCTGTCGCAGCTTGGGGATTACGTCAGACGTGTCAAATTGGAATCATTATCAGCAACGACGACTTGGTGTTCTCCGTCCTGACTTAAACGTCTTTACGACTAATGCTTTCTGGGAAATAAAAATCTCTAGACCTTAATATCGATTTGTAATTGCAATAGAAATCAATTGAATATATTTTTCTTCCATGTCTTAATGTGTTTTGTTTTTTTAATTATATTAATTAAATGTGTTCTATTAACAATTTAAAAAGTTAAATTTATGTATAAATGCAAATACATTGTCTGATAGAAATAGAGATTATTCATGTTATGAAGACTGATTAAATTTGACTCAGTTCTTTTTGGGTTCCCATCAAACGAACCCATCAAAAAAAATTGAAACGATGTTCAGCTAACAGACTGCGTTTCAGAAACACGAAGAGCGGCTACGAGAAATGCGTGACACTACGGCTCAACCGGGTGCAGTTTTTTTTTTTTTTTACACCGGGTCCGGGTATTTTTAGAAATAGGCTTACAAACATATACCCTATGCCCTACCAGCCAGCTTTTAAACAGTAGGCCTATCGACAGTCCTACAACCTACCCGTCAGCCTTTAAACAATAACCCTACAGACAGTCCTACGGACAAATTACAGACAGTCCTACAACGTGGCTCTTTATTGATTCATATAATATAATATATATATATATAATATATGAATAGAATATATGAATTATATTATAATAGTCGCCCCCACCTAAAGATTCACATGTCACGCATGACAGCCTTTTCCCAATCAGTATTATTAATACCAAACATGTGAAGTTGGGAGGGGGGGGGAGGGTGGTTTCGGAAAGAAAGCAGGACACACCAGAAGCAAAATATATACAAGAGCTCATGTAGTCATTCGTGTTAGTTCACTACAGACAAATGCTCTTTAGAATATCAAATACTTCCACACTTTTCTCCGTAGGTCAGATGGTCTGCACACAGATCTCAACTCAAACTGCGTTGCTGTCATCACGTGTCGTAATGGCTACGTCTCCAGGATAGAACCATGTCCTGATGGACGTGTGTTCGACAGCGCTACCAAGAAGTGTCAACTGCCCGACTTAGCGGCGTCCCCTTGTGGATTAGCGCCGACTTGCCTGGGAAAAGTACGCCATCTTTATTTTTACTGATATATTATTACTGATAGAAAGCGAGTCAATTGTATTTCTTTATGATAATTTTATTTCACGTGTAAAGATTTTGAGAGGCATTTATATTGTCCTTATATCCGTGGTATGTTATCTAGTAAACACTGACGACAGTGAATGCTGCTTTCGACTTGAGGGTCACCAACAAGACTCGGAGCTCATTTTTGCTCTGTCATTCAAAATATGCAGATATTACATTTAAACACACTTAACTAATCAGTAGTATTACTGACTAAGCAGTTGTTGAAAACATTGAATTCATCTATCCAACTACTTACTTCAGGCAGAAGGCAAACATGGAGCCCAGGCTAAAGGCTGCCAACATTACTACACCTGTGCCGATGGCGTTATCACTGGATACGGTCAGTGTGACCTGGCTGAGGGAGGGTTTTTCTTTAATCCAGACACTAGAAGCTGTGACTTCCCTCAGAACATCTGCCCTCCTTGTGGCACAAGTTTATCTCAGAACTGGTTAGTCTCAGCTATCCAATCGAAATTACAGTTTGACACCACCAATGTCCATAGTGTATCATATACATATATATATATATATATATACATATATAAGAGAGAGAGTGTGTGTGTATGTGTGTGTGTGTGTGTGTGTGAGAGAGAGAGAGAGAGAGAGAGAGAGAGAGAGAGAGAGAGACAGAGAGAGAGAGAGAGAGAGAGAGGACACTTTATTTTACTTTGACAGCTCATTCATTTGTATTTGAGATTTGGATTCATTTGTATTTTTAGATTTCCAATTGCATACTCCAAAAAATTAAACTATATCATTGTTTTAAAAAAGCCCAACTAAACTTTATTGATATTCTATTTATATTTCAGTACCAAAGTTTGACAAACTTCAAGTGACAACTCAGGGGGTCAAGAATGGACGAGGATATGTCATTGTTAAATCAAAGTATTTAGTTGTTAGCTTCATCGTATGACATCTGAATACACAAAAAAAAAATAAACTATTCCACTCCGACTAAAGAATCGCTTGCCATAAAATCTGTTGACGATGAACATTTTGGGTGTTAAAATAAATCTAATGGTTTAAAAACAATGACTGTGTTGTCATTCTTTCACTCTCGGAGTGGATGCAAACAAGAACAAATGAAGCTGAGATCATCTTCTCCCAATATTGTATGCTTGCCTTCGTTGCATTAAGTTCTCATTTGGTGGGTCTTAATTTTAACCTACCTAACGCTCATTCATTAAGTCTGCAGTTGTTGTTGTTGTTGTTTTTTTTTTTTTTTTTTTTTTTTTTTTTTTTTTTTTTTTTTTTTTTTTTTTTTGGGGGGGGGGGGGGAGCTGCTTGTCACAGTTGCACACACGTATCTTCAGATCTGAACACGGTGCTACAATTTGCGTCTTGTTTAATCCACAGATAAATACAATACTTAGCTATTCGTTGATTCATTGAGATGTATATTAATTTGACCCTATTATACATAATTAGAGTGTCTTCATTTCTCATATTAACGCTATATTCACCGAGCTCTGTTTCATTTCCCGGTGCCCTATGTGTATTATTATTTGATAATGTGACCAAATCAATGATTGATTTAAACAACGGTTTATCTCTACTTAAGGGGGTGTTGGGGGAGGGGGGCTTAGCGTGTGGGTGTAAAAAATCAATACCCTTAAAGGCATCAGAGGTGTGTCGCTAACACCTGTCAAATGTGTTGTTTTGGGGTGATGGGTGAGATGGGGTGATGGGATAGGATTGGGTGAAATGGGGTGGTGGGATAGGATGAGATGAGATGGGGTGGTGGGATAGGATGGGGTGAGATGGGTGTGGGATAGAATGGGGTGATGGGATAGGATGGGGTGAGATGGGGTGGTGGGATAGGATGGGATGAGAGGGGGTGGTGGGATAGGATGGGGTGAGATGGGATGAGATGGGGGGTGGGATAGGATGGGGTGAGATAGGGGGTGGGATAGCATAATGAGATGGGGTGTGGGATAGGATGGGGTGAGATAGGGTGTGGGATAGAATGGGGTGTGGGATAGGATGGGGTGAGATGGGGTGTGGGATAGAATGGGGGGTGGGATAGGATGGGGTGAGATTGGGTGATGGGGTGAGATGGGGTGTGGGATAGGATGGGGTGAGATGGGGTGATGGAGTGAGATGGGGTGATGGGCTGAGATGGGGTGATGGGATAGGATGGGGTACCCAAGCAGAGCAACGTTGGTTTCCTAACATATATTATAGTTTTCTTAAAGTTACACTTTAGACATGTGCAGAGGTCCTAAACTAACTATCTATGGAGTGCACCATAGAGCATGTGCTTTAGTCGAGAATGCACCATAGTATATCATGCTTCTTCTTAGTAGACAATCCTCAATAGACACTAGCATGGCCTGTACCGTATAGAGTCCGTCATGATGTACTGTGTGCCTTACAACACATCTAGGATGATATGAGAGAGAACACTGTTATCAAAAACATGTTCCTGGGAATTCTATT
Source organism: Lymnaea stagnalis (assembly GCA_964033795.1). Classification (NCBI taxonomy): domain Eukaryota; kingdom Metazoa; phylum Mollusca; class Gastropoda; family Lymnaeidae; genus Lymnaea; species Lymnaea stagnalis. The sequence goes on from CAXITT010000006.1 coordinate 2,690,692, forward strand.
TTCCTTTACAACAACTAAACCCCTCTGCGTCACATTGATTGACGAAACTGATCGAAGTTAGAATGTCCCAATGAAACCAATAACCCAAATCCAGTGGATTTAAAGATAATTCTCTCATATCCACCGATTTTATCCTTAACATCCGAGACTCTTTAGGGCTTGTTTGGTTTTTGGTTGTATTTTAAAAAAAAAAATCATAACGAAATCGGAGTCTCAGTAGAGGCAAATCACATGACATAGCAGTAACGTGTCATGACAGTCACAATGAGGAAAGCAGGGAGTTGTGTTTTTTTCACATTCACAATCAGTGTTCTAGCAAGTTTTACGCTCAGCGTTATTCAACGCCACAATAACGTGTTTACCATGTGCCAAGACACCAATGTTCCAAAATCATTGAGGCATTTTCTGGTGGTCAGCGACAAGTCGACCAAATCACATCGCTACAGCAGGAATCTCAACTGTCACATTTTTCTGGACACCAGACGTGACCCGGTGGTCCTGGTGCTCTATTTTAAAAGATTTGATCTGGAGTTCGAGGAGAATTGTGGTTTTGACAGTTTGACAATCGCAGGCCGCAGATTTTGTGGCAGTTGGCTTCGAGGCAAAACGTTGAAAATTCTGATAGAGCCTTACAGGGTGGCAGAGTTTTCTTTCTTGACAGACTTCATCGTGTCAAGACGAGGCTTTGCCGTCGAAGTCGGCGTGGTGCCCTACTTTCCCGGAGAGACGGTCGTGGAGTACGACGGACCGGGTTCACGTTTTGTGCCCGCTTACATGTTTTCATCCTATGACTCGCGGCCTGGGGGCAGGTCAGAGGATTATCAACACCCACCCTTCCACTATGGCCAGACTCATCAACACCCACCCTTCCCCTATGGCCAGACTCATCAATACCATGAAGATCTGCTGGGATTCCTAGACACTTTCCCCAACCAAGACATTGTCAACGCTGAACATGAGTCAAACCATCGACCCAACTCAAGTGAAACCAAGAAAACATTCCAAGACGAGGATGGAACTATTTGGTTTGAGCTCTAGTCACTACAACAAAGGCATCACTTTCAAACTTAATGTTGGAACTATTTTGTTTGAGATCTAGTAACTACAGCGATGGAATCACGTTGAAACTTATTTTTGGAACTATTTGGTTTGAAATCTAGTAACTACAACAAAGGCATCACTTTCAAGCTAAATGTTGGAATTATCTTGTTTAAGATCTAGTAACTACAACGATGGTAGAAATCAAAACTTATTGTTGGGACTATTTTGTTTGAAATCTAGTAACTACAACAAAGGCATCACTTTCAAGCTAAACGTTGGAATTATCTTGTTTAAGATCTAGTAACTACAACGATGGTAGAAATCAAAACTTATTGTTGGGACTATTTTGTTTGAAATCTAGTAACTACAACAAAGGCATCACTTTCAAGCTAAATGTTGGAATTATCTTGTTTAAGATCTAGTAACTACAACGATGGTAGAAATCAAAACTTATTGTTGGGAATATTTTGTTTGAAATCTAGTAACTACAACAAAGGCATCACTTTCAAGCTAAATGTTGGAATTATCTTGTTTAAGATCTAGTAACTACAACGATGGTAGAAATCAAAACTTATTGTTGGGACTATTTTGTTTGAAATCTAGTAACTACAACAAAGGCATCACTTTCAAGCTAAATGTTGGAATTATCTTGTTTAAGATCTAGTAACTACAACGATGGTAGAAATCAAAACTTATTGTTGGGACTATTTTGTTTGAAATCTAGTAACTACAACAAAGGCATCACTTTCAAGCTAAATGTTGGAATTATCTTGTTTAAGATCTAGTAACTACAACGATGGAATCACTTTCATACTTTGGTTTGAGATCTAGTAACTACAACAATGGCACCACTTTCAAACTTTTTGTTGGAACTATTTTGTTTGAGATCTAGTAGCTACAACAACTGTATCACTTTCAAACTTATTGTTGGAACTAGAGTTTGTTTTCATTAAAATATTGACCAACAATTTCGTCACAACTTAACATGATGCTTTGGATGTCTGGCACCGAAATTGGAAATGAATTATTTTAGGTGTTGTTTAAATATATACTCAGCAGATAGACAGTAGAATTTATAAACTCTGTTTAAGCTAATGGATAATTTAACATTCGTGGCAGATGTGAGCTATGCAGTAATTAAAATGAGTTAAAATACGGAAAAAAGTATGAAAATAGCTAAGGAGATAGAATGACACTTTTGGGGACCTCATGGTATTTCGGACTGACCACTTTTCGAAAAAACATGGACACAGTACGTGAGAGTAATGGAAATAGAAACAATTGAATGTCACACTATAAACAAAACTCATCATAGGAAGTCAGCCATCAGAGTTCAGCCATGAGAGGAGATCAGCCATCAGAGGAGATCAGCCATCAGAGGAGATCAGCCATCAGAGGAGTTCAGCCATCAGAGGAGATCAGCCATCAGGGGAGTTCAGCCATCAGAGGAGATCAGCCATCAGAGGAGATCAGCCATCAGAGGAGATCAGCCATCAGAGGAGTTCAGCCATCAGAGGAGATCAGCCATCAGATGAGTTCAGCCATCAGAGGAGATCAGCCATCAGGGGAGTTCAGCCATCAGAGGAGATCAGCCATCAGAGGAGATCAGCCATCAGAGGAGATAACCCATCAGAGGAGTTCAGCCATCAGAGGAGATCAGCCATCAGAGGAAATCGACCGTTTTTGTGTGTTTCAATTTGACTTTGACAGTGATCGATGTAGATCTTCTGTATGACTACAAACATCAGATTTCAGTCAGGAGATGTACTTTTCTTTTAATACAATGCATGATGTCTGAATGCACGGCACAATTTCTTGAATTAAATGTTTATAAACTTGTGATAAAATGTTGTTAAAAAAACTTTGTTACAATTTCTTTTATTACTAGATAAAAAAATAGATGTCTAGACATTTTAAAAAGAGATTTTTGCTTTATTTGATGAGACTGTGTGCATTATGGTACTGTTCAAAGAATATCGGTACAATGGCAATACGCAACTTATTTGTGGGGACTGGAACACATTAATCAGTTTTATGAAGCATCGTTTTAAAATAATAATAATAATAATAAAGTTTATTTCAAAAACACGCTTCATCCCCAAAGGCTCGAAGCGCGGTACAAAAGTAAAAAAAAACAATAACAACAAATCTATAATTTACTACATTTAAAACAAACGCAACACTATGAAATCTAATTACAAGCATACCAAGTCAAAGTCTTTCTACCCATTTCAACCCTAAGCAACACAGTCAATATGCATTAAATGGAAAATATGGTAGACAATCATCCCAGAAAGTGTTTGCGAAATAGATGTGTCTTTAAATCGGTTTTAAAAGACTCCAGTGTCTGATTGTTTCTGAGATCGACAGGAAGGGTGTTCCAAATTGTTGGACCAGCAAATGCCAAAGTGCGCTTTCCGTAGGTCTCAAGGCGAACACGTGGTGTCGAGAGTTTGCCACTGTCGGATGAGAAATAAAAGTTCTACAATATCGTCGACAAGTCATCCACTGCCGACAGGAAACACGGGATTTAGCAATAATCTTGTTGGCATTTTAGCGCCATAGTTGATTGCCCAGTCGACAGGTCTCGTACGCTCGTTCCTAGCCCTCATTTCAGTGACCAGCTGTTTAAGCCCTCGAATCTTGGCTCGTACTGTAGTGCGAGTAGTACAACGAGGCTCGTCCAAGGGCTTGGTGGCGCCACTTCGAATTTGGTCTAAAATTGGGTCACGTGGTTTTGCAGTAAATAGTGGACCTTCGGGTTCTTGGAATTTAAAAACTTTTAAGGATTTATTTTTACACCACTTTGGATAAACAGTGCTCCGTAATGTAGGAGCCTGTTCAGAATTGCATAAAGTGTCACGAGAATTTGAACAGGTTTCGAAGTAAACTGATTTTCCGTTGGTCAATATTCGTTGATGTACAGGTTCATCAACCGGACACGGTGAGTACGTGACCTCGGAGCGTGACCTTAAAGAGTCGTTAATCCAGGTGCATAGATCTTCACGCCTGTAACCTAGTGTGTGATACGTTTCTGGCACTTTACACGGGAAATAATTGCAATCGTGTGGCGCAGATCTGGTTTCAATGTATTTACATAAACTCTCAGTGGATTTACTCATTAGATTAGGTCTTGTGATGGAATCCATTGAAATGTCTGACGTTTTTGGCTTTCCTGTTTCGGAACGTAGGGAAGAGAATCGTGCCATCCTTGGGCTGGACTTTGTGGAACCGCTCCATGTTCCTCTCGGCACGCTGTCTCTGAATGAAGCTGACGAGCTGTCGGCAGACGCAGTGCTGATATTTTGGTCGTTCACTTCAACGTGTCCATCCGTGGCGTCGACAGCACTCACAACGGAGATACATCTGGCCACTGACAGCTTTGATGACGTGTTTCTTGACGGAGTCCGAGTTGAAAAGGATGTTGGTGTGCTTGTTGAAAAGGATGTTGGTGTATGTGATGACACAGTCGCCGGGGTGCCTGTAACGCTATTTCGGTAACTCCCGTTGGATTGTTCGTTTCTCTCAGAAGTGGCTCTGTTGCGCGGGGACATGTTAGAGGAAATGAGAGGCATCCCATTCCTACCGTTGACTCGCTCCGTTTTCCTGGCAACCTCATCCTTATCATCACAACTGGGTAGTGCCTCTAAGTCCCTCAGCTCTGATTGGATTCTGTAAAAACAAAAAAATCTAAATCTTTTCATCCTGAATATTCAATCTACGTCATTATCCATTTTTTTCAAAGCTTCATTTATTTGGACTACACACATAGATAATTTATGTTAGAATTATAAGCTTTCTTTTGCATCAACATCATTTGTTTCCGTATAACTGTTTTTAGTGTTCTAGCTCATGTCAAACATTTTGCTAGTAAACAGAAAATGGTTTAACTCAACTTGTGTACGTTCACACGCATATGAACAAACGTAAGCAAACAAAGTTAAACATAAGCAAAAATATGTCAATATATACGTAAACATAGATACACACTATCCAATAACAACATATATTATTGTACCTGATCTTGTTTCTAAGATATTGTCTGCAGTTACTTTCGTAATCTTGTTCCAAGTGTTTGAGTCGCCCCATGAGTTGCTTCTGGGCCGTGCTGTTGCGTCTGTGTGCCCACAGCTTGGTCTTTTGTATTTGTTGGATGTATTTATCCAAAGGCACTTGAATGATGGGAGTGAGAAGATAAGAAGAGGTCGTCAGTGTAACCAAGATTTAAATATAAAGTCTCTCATCAGATATTTGTAATAAAATTTACTCCTGGTGACTATAGTCAAAAGTTCAAATAGTTTAACGGTTGCTATCTTCGTTCTTATTTGCAATCATCATGTTAGTCGAGTTGAAAACTTGCAGTCTATATTTTTTTTATTTTTTTTTTACAAACTGCACAGGTGTCTCGATTATGCACAAAATCTGCTATAAAACTACACCATTATATTCTTATACAACATTCCACATAAAAATAGCCACTATATAACATCATTCAAACAACATTCTGAAGTCTTAATGACAAACTAACTACAAGAAGTCCATTAATTCATCTCTCATGCATCCTCGAGCAATCAAATCCTATGGAACACCGACGAACAACAATTACTATATTATATATCTTGTACAACATCCATTATACACAATCCCCAATTTTAGAACACTCAATAATTAGCATTTATTAAGTACATTTTTTAAACTGCCATCAATAACTTTTAACTTGCTTAAAAATAACATTAATAACTTTAACTTTGCTTAAAAATACAATCAATAACTTTTAACTTGCTTAAAAATACCATTAATAACTTTTAACTTTGCTTAAAAATACCATCAATAACTTTTAACTTGCTTAAAACTACCATCAATATCTTCTAAGCGTCATCAAACGTCATCTTTAGGTTATATATTTATGAAGAAAATTTAGTGTTATATTAGATGTAAACATTAGGAAGGTAAGACTTTACCCTAGATGTTGAACAGAATGGAAAAAAAAGAATGGACATAAATATTTGTTTGTATTATATGGTTTCTGTTGCTTCAACATTTTCTTAGGGTTTATCCGTTATCTTATTTTAGACATCGAATGCCCATCAGGCCAACGCATGAATACACACTGGTCAGGTCAGTCACTGAACTCATGTTGGCGACCTGCAACAAAATTTCTCGACAATGATAGAATCAAATCCCAACAGAACCGTTTTCTTAGGTCACTGGGAAAAATAAACCGCGGCCTATAGTGTGCGGGATCCCCGCTGTTGATTAACAAAATGTGTGAGATCCCCACTGTGGATAAACAGGGTAACAGACCCCCCGTAAGCATTGATCCCATTATCATTGATCCCGTTACAAATGATCTGATGGGCGACGGTCATTCATCCGAGTCTCCGCGTACCGATACACGTGAACGCGGCGTAGCTGAAGGTGGCTTGGTCGTAAGGAGATCCATGTTCAGACGCAACGCGCTAATCACATATTTATGCTAATCTGTATTTTATAAATAACGCGCGACATGTTAGGTCTGAATGGGACATTCGGTGATTGTCTGCCCTTGGCACTTCATACGTCGTTCCCATGAGTTTAACACGATTTTCAAGGGGAAGAAACATGACTGGAGGGTTATAGAACTTAGCGTATTTGTTGAACTAAGTCTCGATCACATAATATGTCAAGACGAAATCAAGGGCAGACATTTTTTTGCATGACTTGCTCCATTTCTTACAATTATCAAATAAACAAGATAAACCCTTGACTTTAGATAAGATGCGGTTATAGTTGCGCTCATTTCCATCGACCTAAGTTACGATCATTACAATTTAGACGTAACTTAATAAAAGATTGAAGAAAAAAAAATATTTAATAGTATATACTGATTTCGACATAGATAGATTAAAATAATTTTAGACAGAGGCAGCTTCAGAGATATATAAATGGAAATATACATACAAAATCGTTTTATAGTGAATATAAGTCTTACAGTCTTTTATAATGAACTAATTTAACATAATGGTGTAAGAGTTATAAACTTGCTGTAAAGTTAAGAAATCTGAATATCATTGCGTCTCCTATTGATAAACATTATAAATTGAACATTGCAAATCAATAATCAAATTATTTTTTTAACTATTTTGTAATCATCTGTTTGTTCCGGTAAGTTTCTCTCCCAGTCCAGTATTTCTTTATGACTTACTTTTAGTTAACACACGGTGGATGAATGAGTTCCTTGGTGATATCTGTAATGAACAATTTATGTAAGAATTCATTTAACATTCCGTCTGAATTCGTTCACATCTTTGACAATCTTGATAACAATTTTTATAACTCTATTTTAGGTACTTTCAAGTTATGATCTTTTCTAACTAATAATTGCATTAATTAATGATGCCATACAAGGATTCGTTTATTTAATTATTTACAAAATGTAATTGCAATTTTTAACAAATAATGGTTGAAATACATTTCATAAAGTTTGTTACACCTTGATCCCGATGAGTACCTAAGCTAAAGTAAGTAAGTATATTACACTGTGATTGAGGTGACTGCTCAAGATAAAATAAGACTTCGCTCCAACTAGAAGACCTTTAAATAACCCAGAGGTCCTCAGTGCAGCGCCCCCCCCCCCCCCCCCNCCCGCTGCCCCCTCTCCCCCCACTCCCCCCACCCCCCTACCCCCCACTCCCCCCCCCCCCCACCCCCCCCCCCCAGTTGTATCGACGTAGAAGTCACTTGATCCTGTATGGGATTCTACCCAGGATCTCCCGACAGATTTACAACTGAACCAATAACAACCACGCTCTGAGGAAGGAATCGCCTTTTAACTCTGCGTCGAACGTAACGAGTGCGTCAAAAAGACCTGAAGTGGTTCCTTGAGTTTGGTACACTGAGCCATAACTTATCCTCGGTTGAAATCTACGCGTCTGAGGTCAATTAAATGTTTTGAGATTCTGATCATCGGCATTAAGAATGTGTGCCAATAGATTTGAGAAATAGGAATTTTTTTATATAAAGGATTTAATCGAATATGGCGGCAATATTGATTATTTGCTAAATACCTGATAAGAATTCCGTGGGATTTTGTTTGTGTATCTGGGTAATAAGGTGTTTATCTTCAATCTTAGCTCGGTGTCATGAGCGGGTGTGTGGACGCGTTGTGAGTTTGGGGGTTGAATAGTATTCTGAGGCCTAGAAGTGGTAGGCTGAAGGTTGGAAGTCAGAAAAAAACAAAACATGCCACAATGTTGATAGGTTGGGACTACGAGGATGTCAGTGTGTGGTTTTCACTCTGAGACTGACAGTGACGCTGGTCGTGAGGTTAGCCATCATTAGGATGATGTTCAATGAATGTGGATTGCAATAAATATATAACGTTATGACCCCTAGAAAGCAATAGAGCCTTACGAGCTGACCGCGAGTAGACTCACCAACTGTGGTCGTTTGTAAAACCCGGGTCCCTTTCCGTCAGTGTCAACGTTGGTCATGACATCAGGGGCATCATGGCTGATTATATAAGGGTAGCACGGGTCATTACATCAGGGCAGCATTTATCATTAAATCAGGGCAGCATGGCTCATTACACAAGGGCCAACATGAGTCATTTCACCACGGGCACCAAGGGGCGGATAACATCAACATATACATATAACGTATATGATTTGATAGGATAGAAAGATCATATAGTATTTTCAATGTATTCACGGGCTGAACAATCTCAACGAGAAGATTTTAGAGCTATCCCATTAACAGGTAGAACAAGAGCTATGACAGAATTTTCAGTTGCACCATCTTTATAATGGGATCCTATCTTACGTAATACTTTAATTTTGTACCATTGTTATACCAGGATCCAGTCTAAATCTTTTCATTTTGTCACATCTTGAAAGGATCCCCTCTTAACTGTACCGCTTGTACCAGAGGTAATTCGTGCCAGGATGCCTTCCCGGTACTTTTGTACATACCCGGGGATTGTCCTTTCATACCAAAAATATCTCCCCTGCGCCATAATGTTTAATCACATTTTGTAACAATAACACGTACAAAAAAAATACAAAAAAAACTCATATCTGTAATCAGTAACAACCCCTTTCTGTAGTCTGTACCGCAACAGCCTAACCAGCTGAGAATCACTGTGCCATCTGATTAAAAGGTTTAGATTTATCTTCAGTTGATTTAGTTTAGGCGACACTAACACCTGGATTATTGAGGAGATTATTGATTAAAAATCTCCTCACTAAACTAAACAATGGCTTGATTTTTAACGTGGCCTCCCGCAATGCATCTGACCGTTCAATGGCTCACGGTTCACCTCCATGCAACACCCTTTGGCTTACAATAAGCTGTGTTTGTACCTGCGGCATTGTCATTGAAAATAAATGGGTTGAGGTTAAGCTAAATCGAATTATCGATCTCTTCCCAACACTCCATGGTTTAATTTTTGTTATTGTTTTTGTTTAAATTTTCTAATGTTATGACAATATTTTGGTGTCACTATAGGATATTCTGTTTTCTTTGAGAGTGTATTGAAACAACAAATCATATGACACATTTGAAGTATGAAGAACATCATATTCTGAGGGCGTCTCAGATGTAAGGACGAAAACAATGATAGAGACAGTTTCACACTACAGAGGATATTAACTTCTGTAGACTTAAGATGATGTATAGAAACATAAGATGTAAATTACTGTAAACATAGTTAGGGCTTCACAACCAGGGTGCTCACATGGTCACATGACCAGTACCAGGGGTGCTCACATGGTCACATGACCAGGACCAAGTTTGCTCACATGATCCCATGACCAGTACCAGGGATGCTCACATGGTCACATGACCAGGACCAGGACCAAGTTTGCTCACATGATCCCATGACCAGTACCAGGGATGCTCACATGGTCACATGACCAGGACCAGGACCAAGTTTGCTCACATGATCCCATGACCAGTACCAGGGGTGCTCACATGATCACATGACAACGACCAGAGGTGCTCACATGATCACATCACAAGGAACAGGGGCGCTCACATGATCAGGACCAGGACCAGGGGTGCTTTCATGATTACATGACTACGACCAAGGATGCTCACATGATAACATGACCAGGGACCAAGGGTGGACAGATGACCATTAAGGGAAAGGGCCAGGGACATTTAAGTCATCATATAATGTTTAAATTTTTCATTAAAATTTTACTTTAATTTTTTTTCTTCTAAATTGTAGAGTTCTACAATATAACCCCCCCCCCCTTTTCCACACACACACACAATTTTATAATCCATTAATTATTTTTTAAGGGTTTTCAAGACTTTGTTGGTAAGAGGTGAAAGACTTTGGTAAGGGGTGCAAGACATTGGTAGGAGGTGCAAGACTTAGTAAAAGAATTCATATATCGTACAACATATGGAAATGGTTGAGTAACCCTCCATTATATACGAGGGGAACTCAGCATGCTAATATTATTATAAGAGATGATTCACTTCTAGTAGTTATCTCTGAAGTACCTTCCACACTTTCTAAGCACGAACATTTGCCCCAAGGAATCTTGGTAGTTGCTTTATATTAAGTCAATAATCGTGTTTTTATCAATAGAAGCACTTGGTTCTTCAAACCACGGCTGTGACGTATAGAATGGTATTGACTCTTAGAATAGTACGGACTACGGACCAGTAAAGCAAACACCGAGCTGAGTTGTGAAGCAAGATATACTACAAATCATATTTGAGTAGCAACGTAGTTTTGGCTTGAAATCGCTTACATTCCTCAAGGATTTAAGTGCTGCATTTAGGGGTTAGGGTGGGAGTGGTAACGCACACATATTTTAAGACGTGATAAATGTGGGGTTTTTTACGAAAAACTTGACGATGATTAAAGAGCAATGATTATGAGCACGCATTAATAATGATTGCATTTCTCTAACTATGCAACTATAACATTTTTTTTGTTGGTAACTTTAAATTTCGTTTTTAATTCAAATGGTAAAGCCAAAGTATTCATTAGGTTTCAATCCAGTGGAATTCAGATAATCTCAAACTGTATTAAAAATACAATTAAAAATCTCGAGATTTCCCCATCATCACTTTTCAACGTGTGCACAACTTGTGAGCAAACGAGTTTTAAAATACCTACATCGTTTGGTTTCGTCACAACGTCTATAGTTAACATTTTGGTTCGGCTTCGGTTTCGACAGAAAGTCATTCTTAAAGTTCAATTGTGTAGAGAAGGGCATTTATGAGTGAGGGCCATTGTGGAGAGAGGGACATTTTGGAGAGAGGGACATTTTGTAGAGAGGGACATTTTGGAGAGAGGGACTTCGAGATTGGGACATGTTGGAGAGAGGGACATTGTGGAGAGAGGGAGATTGTGGAGGGAGGGATATTATAGAGGGAAGGACATTGCAGAGAGAGCGGCATTTTGGAGAGAGGAACATTATGGAGAAAAAGGACATTGTGGAGAGAGGGACATTATGGAGAAAAAGGACATTGTGGAGAGAGGGACATTATGGAGAAAAAGACATTGTGGAGAGAGTGACATTGTGGAGAAAAGGACATTGTGGAGAGAGGGACATTGTGGAAAGAGGGACATTGTGGAGAAAAGTACATTGTGGAGAGAGGAACTTTGTGGAGAGAGGGACAATGCAAAGAATGGGAAATTGTTGAGAGTGGGACATTGTGGAGAGAGGGACATTGGGGAGAGAGGGACATTGTAGAGAGAGGGACATTGTGGAGATAGAGGCATTGTGGAGAGAGGGACATTGTGAAGATAGACGCATTGTGGAGAGAGGGATATTGTGGAGAGAGGGTCATTGAGTAGAGGCACATTTTCTCCACCTGAGAGTCGATTTTTGAATATAAACAACTTGGAAAAAACTGTTTTGAAAAGAGCTGGATTGTCGATTGAAAGACATGCACTACATACATACAACACATACAACACATACTGTCGACATACCAGCCTGATGACCTACAGCATATCTTACCAAGTAAAATATATTTATATACAGTTTTTCCTCCAAAATTCTATGCTTCCCTCGTTCTTTCTATTCTTTGTTGATGGAAATATTTAATATATTGAACACAGATATTTCAGGTTTGGTGTATTGAAGATCATCCAAACATTATCATGAAGATCATCCAAACATTATCATGAAGATCATCCAAACATTATCATGAAGATCATCCAAACATTATCATGAAGATCATCCAAACATTATCATGAAGATCATCCAAACATTATCATGAAGATCATCCAAACATTATCATGAAGATCATCCAAACATTATCATGAAGATCATCCAAACATTATCATGAAGATCATCCAAACATTATCATGAAGATCATCCAAAGATTATCATGAAGATCATCCAAACATTATCATGAAGATCATCCAAACATTATCATGAAGATCATCCAAACATTATCATGAAGATCATCCAAACATTGTTTCCGGCAAGTTCAAGGGTAATTTGAAACGTATCCGGAAATTTGTTTGAAAGAAATTTCGTCGACCGAAATTTGATCGAACCGAAGTTTGGTCGAATCTTTTTTTCAGTTCACACGATAAAATTTTGCGTCGAATTTCATTTTGAACGCATTATTTTGTTTGACTATATGGTAAGGCTTTCTAACAATAAATGTCAGCCTGCAGGTCCCCTCAACAGTTTACAGAAATATAACTTTTTTTTAAAAATTAACTCAGCGTTATAGTTTCCAACCAGCTTTCTCAAAAAATGTCTCAAGATGTGGCCATGCAAGTCTTCCAATACTGTCGCTCACAGTGATGGCGTGGAGCAGGATTGGGCAACGCACGCAATATTAGACACCTCCTCTCCTTTGATGCCACAAAAACTCTCGTCTCTTCACACATTCTTTCAAAATTTGACTACTGTAACATTCTTCTCTCAGGCATTCCTCAACCCCACATAGAAAAACTTCAGAAGGCACAGAACTCCGCATGCAGACTCATTTTTAAATCAAAGAAACATGACCATATTCAACCACACATGCGGCAACTCCACTGGCTTCCAATATCCTCTCGCATCAAATACAAGTCTGCCAATCTTTGCTTCAACTCGTTCACTGACCCTCACTTTCCTGTCTATCTCTCTGAACTGTTGCTTCCTTACATCCCCACAAGACAACTACGTTCTTCCATTGACAGTAGAACCCTCTCAATCCCAAGAACTAAAACTAAGACCATCGGTGAACGCTCCTTCTGCTTCCATGGGCCCACGTTCTGGAACCAGCTCCCCTTCCATATACGTCATAGTGAAACCTCGTCCATTTTCAAAAAGTCCCTTAAAACTCATCTGTTTAGGTCCGCCTATGACCTGTGATGCACCCTCCTTGCCCTACCTCATTTTCTGTTTCGGGTTGATCCTGAAGTGTCAAAGTGTCCTCGTTTTATAGCCATTTTCATTGTTTCTATAGAATAGTAGTTACTATCCTAGTGTCTCATTTGTATTTACTTAGTTTACATGTTTTAATAATTGTAAAGTGCTTAGAGCTTTATGATAAGCGCTATATAAAAATGCCTAAATAAATAAATAAATAAATATCTTCTTTTTAGTCGTAACACCTTATAGTAAGTCGTAAAATTTTCTTGCTTGTCCTTAAAGTTCAATTGTTGAAGTTCATACGTTAAAGTTCATATGCTTAAGGTCACAGGTTAAAAGTCATATGTAAAGGTCTCATATTAAAACTCTTATGTTAATGCTCGTATGTTAAAGCTCATATGTTAAAGCTCATAAGTTAAAGCTCACATGTTAAAGCTCATATGTTGAAGCTCATATGTTAAAGCTCACATGTTAAAGCTCACATGTTAAAGCTCATATGTTAAAGCTCATAAGTTAAAGCTCACATGTTAAAGCTCATATGTTGAAGCTCACATGTTAAAGCTCACATGTTAAAGCTCATATGTTAAAGCTCATAAGTTAAAGCTCACATGTTAAAGCTCACATGTTAAAGCTCATATGTTAAAGCTCACATGTTAAAGCTCATATGTTAAAGCTCATAAGTTAAAGCTCACATGTTAAAGCTCACATGTTAAAGGTCATATGTTAAAGCTTATATGTTTAAGCTCATATGTTAAAGCTCACATGTTGAAGCTCACATGTTAAAGCTCATATGTTAAAGCTCATAAGTTAAAGCTCACATGTTAAAGCTCATATGTTGAAGCTCACATGTTAAAGCTCACATGTTAAAGCTCATATGTTAAAGCTCATATGTTAAAGCTTATATGTTTAAGCTCATATGTTAAAGCTCATATGTTGAAGCTCACATGTTAAAGCTCACATGTTAAAGCTCACATGTTGAAGCTCACATGTTAAAGCTCATATGTTAAAGCTCATATGTTAAAGCTCACATGTTAAAGCTCACATGTTAAAGCTCATATGTTAAAGCTTATATGTTTAAGCTCATATGTTAAAGCTCATATGTTGAAGCTCACATGTTAAAGCTCACATGTTAAAGCTCATATGTTAAAGCTTATATGTTTAAGCTCATATGTTAAAGCTCATATGTTGAAGCTCACATGTTAAAGCTCACATGTTAAAGCTCATATGTTAAAGCTTATATGTTTAAGCTCATATGTTAAAGCTCACATTTTAAAGCTAATATGTTAAAACTCATATGTTATAGCTCATATGATAAAGATCATATGTTAAAGCTCATAAGCTCATATGTTAAAACCCATAAGTTATAGCTCATATGATAAAGCTCATATGTTAAAGCTCATATTTTAAGCTCATATGTTAAAGCTCATATGTTAATACTCATATTTTAAGCTCATATGTTAAAGCTCATATGTTGAAGCTCATATGTTTAAGCTCATATGTTTAAGCTCATATGTTAAAGCTGTTATGTTTAAGCTCATATGTTTAAGCTCATATTTTAAAGCTCATACGTTAAAACTCATATGTTATAGCTCATATGATAAAGCTCATATGTTAAAGCTCATAAGCTCATATGTTAAAACCCATAAGTTATAGCTCATATGATAAAGCTCATATGTTAAAGCTCATATTTTAAGCTCATATGTTAAATCTCATATGTTAAAGCTCATATTTTAAGCTCATATGTTAAAGCTCATGTGTTAAAGCTCATATGTTAAAACTCATATGTTATAGCTCATATGATAACGCTCATATGTTAAGGCTCATAAGCTCATATGTTTAAAACTCACATGTTATAGCTCATATGATAAAGCTCATATGTTAAAGCTCATAAGCTCATATGTTAAAGCTCATATGTTAAAACTCATGTTTATCTTAAAGCTTTGATGTCTCAAAAATCGGCTCTACCTCGTTTCGGGTAATGCAATGAAATAAGGTTGCACAATAATTACGGGCTGTATACTCTTAACCAAAAGCGACCAATAAAAAACAACAACTTGATTTTATAGTTGAAATTATGTTGTTCTTACTGGCATTGTAACCCGTGACATATTAAGCCTTGTCCTCGTGTGATCAGAGCACAAAGAGTAAAACAAAAGCTCAATCTCAGGCCACGACTAACACGTGATGTCAGGAATAAAACCTGGTGCCACGACTAACTGCTGATGTCAGGACTACAAATGGGTAAGATTTCCTGTCTACCTGGGGGGGGGGGAGGGTGGCGGAGGCATCGAGGAGCTATGATAATATCATTTGTGGGTTAGCTGGGTTGTTGTCATTGAGCTTTGCAAAGCTATTAGATCGATATATTTTAAGACACGAATCACGCAGATCACAACGATCGACTCGTTACAACGATCTCTCTGTTCTTTGATCACAATTGAAGCAGTCTGATTATTGTGATTTTTTTAATCACCTAGCTGAAGAAAGCCTTCTATTAGCTTGAACTTCTAAACAACTCGTTAGATCGCACTGCCCATGTCCAGGATTTAATATAGTAATAAGTATAGATTAAATGGACGTTGCTCATTGTGACGTCAATATGACAATTAAAAAAACATTTTAGATACACGTATTAGGACAATAGTTGCAAATAATGTTTGTGATCGTAACTGCATTACATTCACATTATTGATACATTGACATTATTGATACATTGACATTATTGATACATTCACATTATTGATACATTGACATTATTGATACATTGACATTATTGATACATTGACATTATTGATACATTGACATTATTGATACATTGACATTATTGATACATTGACATTATTGATACATTGACATTATTGATACATTGACATTATTGATACATTCACATTATTGATACATTGACATTATTGATACATTGACATTATTGATACATTGACATTATTGATACATTGACATTATTGATACATTCACATTATTGATACATTGACATTATTGATACATTCACATTATTGATACATTCACATTATTGATACATTGACATTATTGATACATTCACATTATTGATACATTGACATTATTGATACATTGACATTATTGATACATTGACATTATTGATACATTCACATTATTGATACATTGACATTATTGATACATTCACATTATTGATACATTGACATTATTGATACATTGACATTATTGATACATTCACATTATTGATACATTGACATTATTGATACATTGACATTATTGATACATTGACAGTATTGATACATTGACAGTATTGATACATTGACATTATTGATACATTCACACTATTGATACATTCACACTATTGATACATTGACATTATTGATACATTGACATTATTGATACATTGACAGTATTGATACATTGACAGTATTGATACATTGACATTATTGATACATTGACATTATTGATACATTGACATTATTGATACATTGACATTATTGATACATTCACACTATTGATACATTCACATTATTGATACATTGACATTATTGATACATTGACATTATTGATACATTGACATTATTGATACATTGACATTATTGATACATTCACACTATTGATACATTCACAGTATTGATACATTGACATTATTGATACATTGACATTATTGATACATTCACACTATTGATACATTCACAGTATTGATACATTGACATTATTGATACATTGACATTATTGATACATTCACACTATTGATACATTCACAGTATTGATACATTGACATTATTGATACATTGACATTATTGATACATTCACACTATTGATACATTCACAGTATTGATACATTGACATTATTGATACATTGACATTATTGATACATTGACATTATTGATACATTCACAATATTGATACATTCACATTATTGATACATTCACATTATTGATTTATTCACATGAATGTTTATCAATGAAAACTTAAAATTGATGTTGTTATTCATCTCCCTTCCCCCCCCCTCCCCCCCCCCCCCCCCCCCACCTCAATTGGGCTGTTCATTCAATTCGTCAAGTAACTCTCACCATCAATTTATCATGTTCATAAATGTTCATATCTTACACAGTTCATTAACCCAAAAAAAAATTCATGATTTTTTACAACGCCTACTTGATTGATTACAAAAACACATCATTGATTTTTTACAGAATCTCCCTTCATTTAGCTTGAGAGTCTGGCGTTGTCAAGGAAGTCCTTGCACCTGCCATATCAACACTGATCATTGTAACCAGACGTGTATCCATACCAACACTGATCATTGTAACCAGAGGTGTATCCATACCAACACTGATCATTGTAACCAGAAGTGTATCCATACCAACACTGATCATTGTAACCAGAGGTGTATCCATACCAACACTGATCTTTGTAACCAGAGGTGTATCCATACCAAAACTGATCATTGTAACCAGAGGTGTATCCATACCAACACTAATTATTGTAGCCAGAGGTTTATCCATAACAACACTGATCATTATAACCAGAGGTGTATCCATACCAACACTGATCATTATATCCAGAGGTGTATCCATACCAACACTGACCATTGTAACCAGGGGTGTATCCATACAACACTGATCATTATAAACAGAGGGGTATTCAGCAGAGTGCTGGCGACGGTCAGCCCAACCAGACAATTCCAACGAAAGGGTCAAAAAGGTTGTTAAAAGGGAACATGTCAAAATACTGTAAACAACCCTATGATTTGCAACTGCACCATCGATGTTTTTCTACAGGCGACAAGTACCGGAAAGGTTGTTGCCAGAAAGGCAGCACACGTGGGTTTGGTGGTTTAATTATGGTATGGTGGGGCACTAGATATACCAACACTATTTCGGATCCCAAAAGGTATACATATGGTTGTGGTGATGCTCAACAGTGTATTAGGCATACCAACACATATAAAACTTTGCGCCCAGAGGTGAATCGTTGAAATCAATATTTTGCCTTTTATGAATATGTTCATTCTCCGAGATATCGTTTCGCCTTAAGCTTTTTAAGTATCTTTATGCCAACATTGGAGAACCCCTTAAGATTGCTTGATGTGAACTGATTTTGAATTACTTTTTGAAATCCGTTTGAGAACCAGTAATGCCAATATTGTAAGATAGCTTTACATCATTAAATTTAGATAGTTGCGTATATAAAACTATGCATCTTTGTTACGAGGCTATTTAAATGAAAGGCTCATTACCCCACCCAACCCGTCCACAATCCCAGCGTGTACCCCTCCCAACCCGTCCACAATCCCAGCGTGTACCCCTCCCAACCCGTCCACAATCCCAGCGTGTACCCCACCCAACCTGTCCACAATCCCAGCGTGTACCTCGCCGTCAATCTCCCGTCCCACCGTTATCATAAAAAGCCATGATTGTTATCACGAGTAGCTAGTTTTTTGCCCCTTCTAAGCATCCAAACGGCTCTATCTTAGGGCACCTTACCCCACTAAGCGGCAGACTTTAATTGAACTCTTCATAATCCGGTTAGGAAAGCTGAGTTTCCATCCAGTGGCCAGTTTAAACTTTGCTGAGTTTCCATCCAGTGGCCAGTTTAAACCTTGCTGAGTTTCCATCCAGTGGCCAGTTTAAACTTTTGCTGAGTTTCCATCCAGTGGCCAGTTTAAACCTTGGTGAGTTTCCATCCAGTGGCCAGTTTAAACCTTGCTGAGTTTCCATCCAGTGGCCAGTTTAAACCTTGGTGAGTTTCCATCCAGTGGCCAGTTTAAACCTTGCTGAGTTTCCATCCAGTGGCCAGTTTAAACCTTGCTGAGTTTCCATCCAGTGGCCAGGTTAAACCTTGCTGAGTTTCCATCCAGTGGCCAGGTTAAACTTTGCTGAGTTTTCATCCAGTGGCCAGTTTAAACCTTTGCGAATCAAAGTTGGAGAATAAATATATTAAAGGAAATATATAATTTATATAGCTATATATGAAAATGGTAAAAATGTTTACATTTCCCCCCTGTTCCCCCCTCCCCCTCACGCCCATGAGAAAACATAACAACATATCCTATCTCAGGGGCTTAATGTCCCAACGAGAGCCGACTTTGCCTATATGCAAAGTAGGCTTCAGCCAGGAGCCACCAAAGTCTAAAGGCGACTCAAAATTAAAGAAGCAAAATTTTATAGATTGCTTTGAAAATATAAAATTGAAAATAAAATCATTTATAAGAATAAATCACAAATTTAAGTTAAATACAGCAATGGAATCTTTATTTTATTGGACAACTGATAAGTTTACACCAGGCGATGCTCACTTGTTTGGGCTGTTGATTGCTGTCTTTATAAAGTATTCGGCTATTGATTGCTGTCTTTATAAAGTATTCGGCTTTTGATTGCTGTCTTTATAAAGTATTCGGCTTTTGATTGCTGTCTTTATAAAGTATTCGGCTATTGATTGCTGTCTTTATAAAGTATTCGGCTTTTGATTGCTGTCTTTATAAAGTATTCGGCTATTGATTGCTGTCTTTATAAAGTATTCGGCTTTTGATTGCTGTCTTTATAAAGTATTCGGCTGTTGATTGCGGTCTTGATGAAGTTCGACTGTTGATTGCTGTCTTGATACAATGTTCGGCTGTTGATAAATGTCTTGATACAATGTTCGGCTGTTGATTGCTGTCTTGATACAATGTTCGGCTGTTGATTGCTGTCTTGATACAATGTTCGGCTGTTGATTGCTGTCTTGATACAATGTTCGGATGTCGATTGCTGTCTTGATATAATGTTCGGCTGTCGGTTGCTGTCTTGATACAATGTTCGGCTGTTCATTGCTGTCTTGATGTAGTAAAATATTTCAGCATTATTAATGAATATTATACATTCATTCGACACTGGAGAAGTCCAGTTTTAAGATAATTTTTACAACCTCCGAACTTACTCCATCAATTGGTTCGTGGTGGTCGTATTCCAAACTTACTCCATCAATTGGTTCGTGGTGGTCGTATTCCAAACTTACTCCATCAATTGGTTCGTGGTGGTCGCATTCCAAACTTACTCCATCAATTGGTTCGTGGTGGTCGTATTCCAAACTTACTCAATCAATTGGTTCGTGGTGTGTGAAGTTCCTTATGCAAAATACTATTTCACATAGAATCCTCTAAGACAGGGCTCGGGAACCTATGGCTCACGAGCCAGATGTTGTTCTATTGATGGCTGCATCTGGCTCGCAAACAAATGTTCGATTATAAAACAAATGTTTCTTTAGACTCCTTTGATTAGAAACAGCATAACAATGTTATTAAAAAGAATTCAGAGACATAATTATTGCATTTTTAGTGTTGACATTACACAAAGTGCACACATTTACTTGAATTTTTACTTTTAAACATAATGTATGGCTCTCACAGAATTACTTTTCAAAATATCGGGGGCCCATGGCTCTCTCAGACAAAAAGGTTCCGACCCCTGCTCTAAGATCTTATAATATCCTATAAAATTCTATAGTATGCAATAAAGTCATCATTAAAAAAGAACTATTTTGACACGACTGAAATAGTGAAGGTGTTAAATCTGTGTTTGTGGCGCGATAAATGTGTCATTAATACAATATGTTATTGGAACATATTCAAGCAAACAATATGTTTACACCACAAGAATTGTTTGTAAAACATGGTTTTTTATATAAGAGCATAATATATATATATATATATGTATATATATATATATACAAGGGCGCCCGCAGAATCGATTAACTTTCCAGTGGGGGGC
>CAXITT010000006.1:2715038-2762350 GCA_964033795.1 Lymnaea stagnalis
CATATTGTTAGTATAGTATAATAAAGGCATATAGTTAAGTAGATAGATCAGAGAGCAATTAACAGTGACAGTATTGTCAAAGATCTAATTCAGCAAGTAATTACTGAATCATTTTAATTTACTATTTAGCTAGTGTAAACTCCAGGATTACTAGACTAGTATGTTACATTATTTAAAAAAACTTAATTCTGGCTTGAAGTAAAAATATTTTTTAAAAATAAATTCCATTATATTTTTACCACAACACTATTATGTCAATATCCAAGTCTATATTATAAGTTTAAGACATATTCTTATAAGTTGTAGTCAATCCATGATTTATATTTGTATGGTGAAATTTTGGCAAATTAATATGTTGCACAAAATACCATTTTATTTTTTATGGAATGAAGAATTTTGTTTAATTAAATTTTGAAACTTTTATTTGTTTTTTTTTCATACTTCCTACTTTGTGAAACTTTTGTCCAAATGACTTGTCTAATTTAGTACTTTAATGAAGTCTAAAGGATAAAAAGTACTCAACAATTTTTAAAAAAAAATATATTACAAAATATACAACAAATTAAAAATATTGAAGAAAAAAAGGAAGAATGCCTAGAATTATATAGAATATGTTTATTATCAAACATAATATCTGAATTCATGAAAAATAATTCTGAATAATGACTTTTAATTCATTGCAGATTTGCCATAGTAAAATATCTTATCATGTTTATTTTCATATCCCTGAACTGCTAATGCCACCTGATCATCTAGAAGTGCATATTTCTTCTTTTTTTCTGGTTGATCCATTGCTTTTGCCAAAGTGAGCCTATGACAACATATATCCTTCTGAAGACCCTCAAATAAACTCCATATACTTGGATTGCTGCAATGAAATAATGCATTTAAGCCATTATGAAATCCTTCACAACAATTAGTAAGCAGCATCATATTGATTCCAAATTTTAATTGGAAATTGTGGCTCTCTACCTATTGCACCCTCAATGTAAGTTGAAAAAAAGTAGGTCAGTACTTCATCTGGGAATGTTGCTGCAAGAGTATCAAACACAGCTCTCACATCATTTATAGGTACAAATGCTAATGCTGCCAGAGATTTTAGTTTTAATTTAAGTTCAATGTCTGTCTCAAAATCAGATTTTAGGCCAACACAACTAATTTTTCTAATCAAATTCTGGCATAAGTGAAAATAACAACCCTTAACCTCTGCACTTGGGAAAGCTGTATGAACTGCACTCATACAGGCTTTTTCAAAATCTACCAAAACTGTTTGAGGGGATAAGTTTGGCAAAAGTTGTTTCAAAATTTCACACATGTTGGTATATGTTTGAAGGTTTTTTCTTTGCAAAAGCAAATATATGCATGGAGGGTAAGCATTACCAACTTTTGCATGCCACGTGTAAAGTTGGTAAAACAATTTTGGCACCTTGTCAAATGTTCCATCCCCATAAATTTCATTATTGTCCAATTCAAGTAATAAATTTTTATTCCCAATTGCTAGAATTCTGTTTGGATCATTGCTTCCTGAGTCATACAGATTTAAATGAAGATATTTTTGTGGGATGTCAAAACAAGAAGTAGTTGGTATAGGAAAATGCACCTCTTCTCTGTGTAGAATTAAAGTTCTTGATATGGATGATTGCTTGGGAATATGCTGCAGGACATCGTTGCTAAAATTTATTAGCACATTACCTATAATGTTTTTAGGTGTTGCACCAATAGCCTTAATATCTTCTTTCATTTTGCTTACAGCAATGTTAGCCTTGGCTTTTTGTGGACAAGAATCATGGGTGTGTGTTGTTGGCTCTGCAATAACATTATTTGTATGTGTTTTTATAAACACTGTGCAGTTACTAGTCGGGGCATGATACTGTCTGCATCTCCAAGTCATCACAGCACTGTCTTTGCTTTCTCTATGATTATATAATCAAGTACTTTGTATACTAATACTTAATTTCCTCTTTGAGTCTTTGAAAATTCCATAGCCATTAGGAAAAGCTTAAAAAGAAAAAAAATATAACAAAATAATATTTTAATGAAAGGAAAAAATAATCTTAATTCATGAAATATAGTCAAACTGATTTTAAGGATGTATGACTTATCCAAAACATAAAGTGCTCAAAAGCATTTTTAATCAACCTGTAAGGACACAAATATCTACCCTAAGAGTAAAAAAAAACTGGAATGCTTTGAATTTCATCAGTAGAGGTTGTAGATACATTTTCTGAATAGAATTGATCTTAAAATCATTTCTATTATATAATGTTTGTCAACCTATAAACATTTATAACAAAATTGTAAGAATCAAGTACCAAGATATCATTCTTTTGGTTTTAGGCAGGTAAAATCTTGGCATTTAAGTTGTTGTTTTTATTAATAAATATGATCATAATTTATTTCTTAATATTTATCACAGGCTGTACTACCAAAGGGCTAT
The DNA here is from genome assembly GCA_964033795.1 of Lymnaea stagnalis. Classification (NCBI taxonomy): domain Eukaryota; kingdom Metazoa; phylum Mollusca; class Gastropoda; family Lymnaeidae; genus Lymnaea; species Lymnaea stagnalis. Next base: position 2,717,476 of record CAXITT010000006.1, read on the forward strand.
AGGTTATACCAGTGGTTGGCAAACTCATTAGTCAAAAGAATAAATTATCAGCAGCAGGACCATTAAAAAAATTTTGAGAGCCAGATTTCGTTTCAAGAACCTGTTAAGAACCATGTTTTTCTTAGTCAAAACCGATTTTGTGGACGACTGGCCGAGCTGCCCTCAGGTCACTAAAGACCAGCATGCGGCTCTTGAGCTGCGATTTGCCGACCACTGGCTATTATAACTATCACCTATCAGTATCAGCATATGCCTTTCTTAAAAATACAATTGAAAATCTAAATAAATTTATTTATGATAATATAATGTCACATATACTATAGTACAAACAAAATAACTTTATAATATAACAATTAGCCTATTAATTTTGCAAAAGATGAAATTATAATATTTTTTCTTTATTTATTTATAAATTATGTAGGTATTATTTTTAGAATAATTTTAGCCTAATCATTTTGAAGAGTGCTTATGACTCAACATAAACACATGATTTATAAGACACCTATGAATGAGACACCAATAAAAAATGATTTTCAATGATGAGAATGCTCAAAATACTATACTCAATGATACTCAATGAATGACAATGTTTCAATGAGTGACCAATACCACTTTTCATTTATTTATTAATTAATACAATTTAAAGTGATGGTGAGGCTATGGCCTAGAGCTAAAAGCTAAATAGCAAAAATGGAACTAGAATAATGATTTTGAAAATACTCACTTTTATTAGTGTTGCGCTTTTGGTCCAAAACTTTAGGGAGGATGGCTCTTGTTCGTTCTTTTCCTTGGATAAAACTTTGTTGCCCCACTTTCTCAGACTAAAGTTTCAGGTTTTGTTGTATTTGTATACTTCAGCAGTAGAAAATCACTACATTGTATTTTTCTAGACATTTCGGCTTTTTTATATTTATCTTATTAATGTTTTTAAATATTTTTTGTGGTCACCTGTCGTGCGTTCGGTTGTCTATGGGTTCAGTTGTCAGTGTGGTCACTTGTCTGTGGGTTCACTTGTCCGTGGGTTCACTTGTCCGTGGGTTCACTTGTCATGGGTTCGGTTGTCTTGGGTTCAGTTGTCGTAGGTTCACCTGTCGTGCGTTCAGTTGTCCGGTCACCGAGAGTAATATAGCTAGACGAGGGTAAGAGAGCAATACAACTTGACAGGGGGCAAGAGAGTAATAACTTAACAGGGGTAAGATAACAATATAACTAGAAAGGTGTAAGAGAGTAATACAACTAGACAGGGGTAGGAGAGTAATATAACTAGACAGGGTAAGAGAGTAATATAACTAGACAGGGGTAAGAGAGTAATACAACTAGACAGGGGTAAGAGAGCAATGTAACAAGACAGTGGTAAGAGAGCAATGTAACAAGACAGGGGTAAGAGAGCAATGTAACAAGACAGGGGTAAGAGAGCAGTACAATTAGACAGGGGTAAGAGGTCTATATCAATAGACTTTGCCTGAAAGTACTTATATAAAGGGGTAGAGGGAAAATGTAGTTCACTAGAAAAGTGAAGAGCTTCTATTTTGAAATCTCACAGGAAGCTGATGTCACTATGTCACAACATTAGACTCAGTTAACACTAGATGACAATTTGTTTTGTGTGGGGTAGTTCATCTGCTTATGTTAGAGCGTCTAGCTTTTGTCATAGATCAGGCCTGCACAACACACGGTCCGCGGGTTGCATGCGGCCCGCCAACACCCACTTTACGGCCCGCGAAGTAACGAAACATTCTTTCTTCTTATTATTTTCTTGATAGCTTTCCCCCGTCCTATTTATTTTCGGTCGGCACAGGTTTTTCATAAAGTTTTCGGCCGGCCGTACATTTTTATTTGTGCAGGCCTGTTATATATCATTTTATTGACCATAGTTATGTTAGAAAGTCTAGCTTTTGGTATATCCTTGTTATGTAGCACACTTTTTCCGTGCGTGAACTTTACTTGACCTAAATTAGAATCCTAGCAGACAGTAACGTCTGTTCTGGGCGTGGGCTATTCGTTTGATGTAGCTTGTTTACAACCGTGTTTACCAATTAAACATTTTAGACTGTCTTCCTGTTATTTTCTCAAATGTGCTCGATAACCCGAGAAATGTAAACAACACGTCATAAGTCTTTTCTGGAAGGCAGGGCTTACGTGACCTATATAAGGGATTGACAGGCACGGACGGAGGAACGGAGATTCAGATAGATATTATTAACTTTACGAGGCGTGTATTATTCTTTGTGTATTTGTGTGCTCATACTCATATGTGTTTATTTCGCATTTCATCATTATTCATTGGCACATTATACTAACTGTGTTAACTGTGTACCGGTACAAGATCTACCATACTGTAAGATTTATAATTATATTTCTTTTGTTTTGTTATTGTTTTAATAATTAATAAATCTTAACTAATTGTAACTGGCAACTGTTTTGGGTGTCGTACCTTTAATATTGTTGACTCCTTTGTTAGGCACTGTTTACAACGAGCCAATAAAATTAAAATTGGAGATTAATTTCTCATCTTAGAAGCCTGTGTGTAACAATCCTTTTATGGACCATAATTATGTCTATCTTTTTTTGTCAAAGGGTATTTAAAAAAAGATAAAGTTATAGTGATTCATTACTTTATGATATGTGTGTGGTTCATTGTCACAGATGTTAGATGTCACGTTTTCCCGATCTGCCTATTAACATCGTCATGTCTTAAAGAAAGTATTTTTTTTTTTTTAAATAGTTCCTCTAAGTGGCCTGTGATGAGATCAGGTCTGGACCATGTGTGTAGTAAGCATACCTTTATAGAAGGTACCCCCATCCCGCTTTTATGTTTCAGTTGTTTCCCTTCCATTACATATCGGTCACGCTCGGTCCAGCTGGAACAACGCATTCAACCGCGTCAGCGACTCATCTCAGTGGCCCACCCTCAACGTGCGCATTGAGTGAGTTGACAAAAATGGGCTTTTGTTCAAGTTTGCTCAAATTATCTAATATTTCCGCCTTTATTGAATACACGATCGTTGCAAACAGATAGGCTCGTTTCATTCTAATGAAATTGATGGGCGACTTCTGTTCAATGACATATAGGTGATGCACAAGTGTTCTATTTCTTTTAGTTCAGCTCTTTCCCATTCCCTTATTTTGTTTCCTGCACATATTTATGGCTTTCCTTATGGCTCCATTGTATATTTTTATTGTTTTTCTGGTTGCCTTTGTATCATCGTCCTTCGTCCCTTGTCTGCATTCATTATCGAAACAAACTACTTTACTGTTAGCTTGCTCAAAATCCTACTACTTTTTCTGATGATTTTTTATACAAAAATCATATCCTACTGCTCATTTATGTTGTCTTCCCTCCTGTAATGCTTCTATTTTTGCTTGTACTTCACTTTGGTAAGCTTTTGTAATGAATTGGTCTTTGGTAAGCTTTTTTGATGAGTGGGTCTTTGGCAAGCTTTTGTGATGAGTGGGTCTTTGGTAAGCTTTTTTGATGAGTGGGTCTTTGGTAAGCTTTTGTGATGAGTGGGTCTCTGGTAAACTTTTGTGATTAGTGGGTATTTGTTTACTTTTTGTAATCATATCATGTTTTTCTTTGTTTCGGCCATTGTGTGTTTTGCTTGTTCTCTCCCCTTACATTTAACCCTTACAAGTCGGTGGCCAGAGTCCGCCTTTGCTCCTCGACAGTTCTTACGTCTCATCCATGCCTCCGACCGAGTAGAACAGGCCTACACAACAAACGGCCCGCGGGCCGCATGCAGCCCGCCAGCACTCAGTTTGCAGCCCGCGAGGTAACGAAATATTTTTTATTATTATCATTTTCTTAATAGCTCTCTCCCCCTCCTGTCCTATTATCTTTCGACCCCCTCAAGTTTTTCACAAAGTATTACGCCTCACCCTACATTTTGAGTTGTGCGAGCCTGGATTAGAACATGGCCAATTTGCTTGTGAGTGATTTCATCTGGTGAGTTCTTAATACCTTTTTTATATTTTTTTTTTGTATGGAAACTTGGTGTTTCTGTCATTCCCTTCCTGATTCCGTGAGTCAGATCCCATTGTCATTATATTTTCATGTAGATTCTCCTTGCCAATAGTTGGCATGAACACTGTCTTTTTCCTTCACTATGTCGTCATTAAAATTGCCAACTGCTATTTTAATATCATTTCTTGGTGCCTCATCATATATCTTTTCCAGCGTCTCATAAAAGGATTCTATTACCTGATCATTCTTCGGTTCTCTGATGAAAATTTTCAATCGCAAAGAGCACAATCTTTCATTCTCACCCATCATTAAAGAATGTGACGTGTTTTCTAACAGGGCCCCTATGCCATGAGTTAAATAATATGGTCTGCTTTCTAAGTTAAATAAGTTAAATATAAAAATGCCAAGTAATTGGCCGACTGTCCTTGACCGTTTCATTTGAGACATGATTTAACTTACGAGTCAGGCGAAACTTATCTGTCGCGTGGATTTAGACTTGGTCTGCTCCTGAGTTTAGGTGTTACTTTTTGTTATATATAACATACAAATTATAATTGTAATTATTACTTATGTTCTGAATTCTAAATAAATTTTGAGACACCTACCTGCAATTAGGAGCGAATCTGGAATTAATATATATATATATATTTATATATATACTATATATTGTGCACTCGATAAAAATCCAGCAGGAACTTTCCTGTTTTATACCTGTACCACGTGGATGAAATTCAAAATAAAATCATGAAAAAGCTCAAACAATTGAGTTAGAATTATTTGATTGAAAAGAAATGTGCACCGCATGTACGCTCGTTATGATGTCAATATTAAATAACTCCAACCACACCATCCATCAACTGTCAGAAAGAAGAAGCGAAAATTCACCGTTCTCTGTAGGACGTTTAGAATAAAATATGTCTGGGTCAAGACTGTTCGACCTAAGCAAGACGAACTCAGCTGTTCACAGGATGAGGTCAAACCAGGGAGGTTTCAAGGGAATTTTCTTGCTTAATTTTTTTTAACAACAAATAGTTTAAATCTATATTACATGAGGGACTGTTGTTTTTTTTTTCGTTTTTTCTTTCTTCTTTTCTTTTCAAGCTTAAAAATGGCCGATATTTTAATGAATATATTCCTTTGGGAAATTCTCGGTGGCCCTGACAGCTGTTTAGCGATACATTCTTTGCCTGACGTGCTTTTAACAAAAATCCTTTATTGTATCCTTCTTTTGTATCCTCCTTTTGTATCCTCCTTTTGTATCCTCCTTTTGTATCCTTCCTTTGCTTCAAGGCCTTCTCTATTTACCAGCTTTGGGTTAGCGAACTTTTGCTCTAAACCCCACCCCTCCAAAAATTTTTTTTTTTTTTAAATTATAATTTTAACACATTATAAACATTTGTTCATGTTTTAAATAAAAAGTAAGTATTTACCATTAAATCTAGTTCTTTCATTTCATCTTTTTAAAATTCATTTTAAATTCTTGGAGAAAATTTAAAATAACACTTTCAAATTCAATCATTAAGGGACTAAAGTCACAACAGTATGGTTGTAGGAGACTAAAGTCACAACAGTCTGGTTGTAGGGGACTAAAGTTACAACAATGTGGTTGTAGGGGACTAAAGTTACAACAATGTGGTTGTCGGGGGACTAAAATTACAACCATGTGGTTGTAGGCAACAGTAAAATTCAGCAGGTGTGTAGGCAGCTTCTGCCAAAGCCATACAGGTATTGGCCAAAGGTCAAAGCCAACAGCTTGTAAGTGAACATTCAAGAACAGCTATGATGTTAAATACTGCGTTAACTATGTACGTGTGTAGATATTATCTCGATTTTTCAGTGCGTTCACCTGCTGCTCGTATTCTTTTATAGTATAATTACTATTTCATAGGAAGGGTTCCTTTTTTTTTTAAGGTCATTTTAATTGTATTTTCTCGATAGTAATTTTCGTGCTTATTTTATTTGTATTTCCGAGATATTATCTTAGTGTGTAAATTTTTTTTACAGTATTTTCCATTGTGTTCGTTTGTTGATATAATGTGTTGGATAGTTGTTACTGTGCTTGAGTGTAGGATTGTATACTAATTTATTTACTATGTCATTGCACAGAAAGAACACTTCTAATAAACTATGAAACACACTCTTCACCTGTATGTATGTAGGTCAAACGTGTAACATCTGTTTGTGACCTTATTTTACCCGAATTATGTCCACATACGGTGCACATGCGATCCATAAACTTTGACTTACAAAATGCAAATGAAACAGTTATCTGAAAATGGCCTGAGTCGCTTCACAAATGAATGGGCATAAAGAAGAATTAATTTGAATTCAGAAACCCAATGCTTTACACTGTATCTTTTAATTTAAGCATATTTACAAATGTAACAAAGTTCCACCAGCGAGACTGTCTGAACAGAGAATGTCTGAACAGAGACTGCCTGAACAGAGACTGCCTGGACAGAGACTGTCTGAACAGAGACTGTCTTAACAGAGACTATCTGAACGTTTGAACTTAAAGGAATATAAAAGTCAAAAACATTGTAAGGGACAACACAGTCCACCTTAAGGTAAGGAGCAACACAGTCCAACACATTATAAGGGACAACACAGTCCAACACAATGTAAGGGACAACTCAGTCCAAATCAATGTAAGGGACAACTCAGTCCACCACAGTGTAAGGGACAATACAGTCCAACATAATGTAAGGGACAACACAGTCCGACATTATAAAAGACATTACAGTCCACCATAGTGTAAGGGACAACACAACCCACAGGGTGAGAGAGAAAGGTCAATATGTTAAAATAAATAAAACATGAGAATATCATTTTTAATTATATACACTGAACATCAAAGATAACATCAAAGATAACATCAAAGGTATTTGGCCGTTTTTATAAATTGTTACATGTACACGAAAAGTTAAGCATTTTTGATAATAATTATAACAAAGAAAAAATATTTTGTGGGTACATGACCGTATATTAAACTTTGTACATATAACTTTGTACATTATGGTATATAACACAGAAATATAAATTATCGAAAATGTTTATCACCACTGTTTTGTAGAATCAATTCAATCTAGATCTATCTAGAAACAACTGTCTAGATAAATAGCTCTTAATTTTGCCTAGAATCTAGATGTTAGCTAATGTATACCTATTAATGTCATTCTTTTATAAACCTACTTGCATGAGAAATCTAGGCATGCTGGATGCTGTGGCCAATGTAAATTGTCATAATCTGCTGTGCGATAGTAACAATGTATTCAGTAATAGAGTATTTCTTAAACTGCATGATCATGTCAGCCAAAGACATGATCACCAAACATAATTTAAGAAGCATAAAAAATCTTGAACAATCCAAAATTGCTGTGATGTTATAACAAGTACGTGTATTCTGTACAGACAGCTGTGATGTTATAACAAGTACATGTATTCTGTGCAGGCAGCTCTGATGTTATAACAAATACATGTATTATGTACAGGCAGCTGTGATGTTATAACAAATACATGTATCTGTACAGGCAGCTGTGATGTTATAACAAATACATGTATCTGTACAGGCAGCTGTGATGTTATAACAAATACATTTATTCTGTACAGGCAGCTGTGATGTTATAACAAATACATGTATTCTGTACAGGCAGCTGTAGTGTTTTAAAAAATACACGTATTCTTGCAAGCATCGGATTACACTGAGACAAGGTAATATTTTTACTCTTGATTATCTATTGACGTCCCACATAACATTTTGAATTACTCGATTAGTTTCACCAAGATCTACCTGAAACCCCTTTGATTCGCTTCACTCATCGGTCTCACCACGGTCTACTTTAATTCAGCACTCCCGCCTCACCTTGACTCCCTTCAATTCACTACTTCTCCATCTAGACTGTATGATTCACAGATTCATAACTACTGTGACCCACATCCAATTTCTTTATTTTGCTTTTATTATTCAGAGTACACGTTTTTGGTGATCAATATTTAAATTCTTTTTTAAAAATATGTTGCATTCTAGCGATAAAAAGTATCCGTTTTGTCACACACTACTAATTGGAGCAGTAGATCTATAGCTTCGTTAAGTCTACAGGTGCTTATTAAACAAATAAAAGATCAATATTACATATGGTTTTTTATTGAACAACAGCAGCGCCTTCTTACTTCTACTTTCTCTCTGCGGCTCTCTATCAAAAACCATAACAACGAACAACGTCATTTCCCAAGCCCAAATACGTAACACATAAAAAAGCGCATAGCTACACAATTAATCTCCACACCAGAACACGCACCCATTTGAACAAACACGCGTGTGACGTTTTCAACTAAAGTTCCCAAAGTTAGCTTTCGAACAAATTACATTTCCACTTGATCCAAAAAACCTCCCGTGATCAAGCTGGCTGTGTCTCTTGGAGTCTGCTAAAGGACACAGACGTGGATGTTGAAGTCGGGGGATTTCTCCCGCAGGCGTAAAGCAGCTTTTGGATAAGTTTACATTTCTCTGCCGCTTCTTCCCTGACATCTTTGTACACCAGCCATGACATTGGCACAAGGAACGACCTCGACAGGCTCACGGCCAGGCAAAAATAAATGGTCTCCATGGAAATGAAGTGAGAAATCCCGACAAAATTGAGCCACGTCTCCGTAATAAAGGGAAGAAAGCACAAGCAGTAGATCAGCATGGGCGTGGTACACAAAAGTGGATTATCCGCCGGCGGGTCCGGATCGGCGTCCTCAACGGCATCCACGTGGTTCATTTCACTGTACGTCACCAGGGTGGCCGACCGCCGTCTGCTGCAGCCGTGACAGTAGCACACGAGCGTGGTGATCAAGAAAGCCACGTTCAGGTAGTAGGGAAGGTGCATCGCGAAGAAGTTCATGACGATCAGGGCGTTCCTGGACAGGTTGGAAATGCAAAACACCTCGAACGTCTGCGGGTGCTCGAACGAGACGACGGACGACACAACCAGGGGCACCAGGATGCACGTGGCCGCCAGCCACGGCCACAGGAGGAGGATTTTACTGCACTTGGCGCATGCGCTGAACGCACGCTCCACAATCTCAAAGGGGAATCCGGAGTTACCTCTCTTGGTCGTGACAACGTTGAAGGTCACCAACGACCAGCCCACGATGAAAAAGACGCCAAAGTCGGAGATGATCTGAAAATAGAGGTCAAGGTCAACTCAAATCATTTCCTTAGGGGTGAATGTTATTCAAAACTTTTAAAGCCAATGATAGAAATTGTTTGGACCAGAAGACTGAGGATGTCAATATTTTAATTCTTATTTTTATGTGATCTGAATTTAATTTCTTTTCTTTAATGTTTATATTATTTTTTTATTTTTTTTGGTGGGGGCGGTTTGGGGGGGGGGGGTATGTAATACACAAGTAACCTCTATATGGAATGACAATAATATAGCCCCCAGGCTGGTGCGTTCCTTAGTCCTCTCGATTTTCCTGTATGCCTGCGAGTCCTGGAGATTAACAGCAGATCTTGAAAGGAAAATAAAGGCGATGGATATGAGATGCTTCAGAAGCATTTTTGGCATCTGCTATAGGGACCATATCTCCAATGACACAGTGAAAAAAAGGATTCTTCAGGCAATTGGGGAGTACGATGACCTACTGGTGACTGTGAAAAAATGCAAACTACAATGGCACGGCCACGTAACAAGGGAACAGGGCTTGCCAAAGAAATATTGCAGGGCACCACAAGAGGAGGGAGAAGAAGAGGAAGACCAAGAAAAAGATGGGAGGATAACATCAAAGCGTGGACAGGCCTAACACTGGGCTATGCTGTGCGTAGTGCAGAAGACAGAGACGAATGGAGGAGGATAGTTCACATGTCATCTGTTGCGGCCCAACGGTCCAAGGACTAAGGGACATGATGATGATGAACCTCTATGTTTAAAAAAAACCCCACGAAAATCACTCTAATTATTTTAAAAAATTGTGTCACTTTTCTTAGAAATTAACTTTAATCTACTTGAATACGTTATTTAATCCTCCTCTGCAGATAACTTCAATATTTCCTAAAATGGTCATTTTAAAATATTCGCGAGGTATGTTAGAGCATTCCAAATGGTCAGGATTTTCACCTGGCCTGCCCCACTTTCAAGAAATGTTTAATGGCTGGTCTCAATACCGATGTTTCGTAAGCTGCCTTAAACGTGTTGGATCAAAAGGGATGTTTCATCTTTCTCCTGTATGGTTTGGAAGGGCTGTTCATGTTCTGGTGGGTGGACATTCTTGTGATGTTGAACAGAAAGAAACCTATTCTTTGTTTACTAAGCCTTGTGTCGGTAACTAAGAAAAGTTGTCATCTATCCCTTGTGTCGGTAACTAAGCCAAGTTGTCATCTATCCCTTGTGTCGGTAACTAAGCCAAGTTGTCATCTATCCCTTGTGTCGGTAACTAAGCCAAGTTGTCATCTATCCCTTGTGTCGGTAACTAAGCCAAGTTGTCATCTATCCCTTGTGTCGGTAACTAAGCCAAGTTGTCATCTATCCCTTGTGTCGGTAACTAAGCCAAGTTGTCATCTATCCCTTGTGTCGGTAACTAAGCCAAGTTGTCATCTATCCCTTGTGTCGGTAACTAAGCCAAGTTGTCATCTATCCCGTGTGTCGGTAACTAAGCCAAGTTGTCATCTATCCCGTGTGTCGGTAACTAAGCCAAGTTGTCATCTATCCCGTGTGTCGGTAACTAAGCCAAGTTGGCATCTATCCCGTGTGTCGGTAACTAAGCCAAGTTGTCATCTATCCCGTGTGTCGGTAACTAAGCCAAGTTGTCATCTATCCTTTGTGTCGGTAACTAAGCCAAGTTGTCATCTATAACTTGTTTCGGTAACTAAGAAAAATTTTCATCTATTCCTTGTGTCGGTAACTAAGCCAAGTTGTCATCTATCCCGTGTGTCGGTAACTAAGCCGAGTTTTCATCTATCCTTTGTGTCGGTAACTAAGCCAAGTTGTCATCTATCCCTTGTGTCGGTAACTAAGCCAAGTTGTCATCTATCCCTTGTGTCGGTAACTAAGCCAAGTTGTCATCTATCCCGTGTGTCGGTAACTAAGCCAAGTTGTCATCTATCCCGTGTGTCGGTAACTAAGCCAAGTTGTCATCTATCCCGTGTGTCGGTAACTAAGCCAAGTTGGCATCTATCCCGAGTGTCGGTAACTAAGCCAAGTTGGCATATATCCCGTGTGTCGGTAACTAAGCCAAGTTGTCATCTATCCCGTGTGTCGGTAACTAAGCCAAGTTGGCATCTATCCCTTGTGTCGGTAACTAAGCCAAGTTGTCATATATCCCGTGTGTCGGTAACTAAGCCAATTTGTCATCTATCCCGTGTGTCGGTAACTAAGCCAAGTTGTCATCTATCCCGTGTGTCGGTAACTAAGCCAAGTTGTCATCTATCCCTTGTGTCGGTAACTAAGCCAAGTTGGCATCTATCCCGTGTGTCGGATACTAAGTCAAGTTGTCATCTATCCCTTGTGTCGGTAACTAAGCCAAGTTGTCATCTATCCCGTGTGTCGGCAACTAAGCCAAGTTGTCATCTATCCCGTGTGTCGGTAACTGAGTGTAGTTTTCATCTATCCCGTGTGTTGTTAATCAAACCAATTGAAGTTGTCCTGTCTGCTGAAGAATACTCTTAACTGAAACGTTTTTCTTTTTATTGTCCTGTCTTTCTATTTCAAGCTTCCACACAAACCTTATTCCCCTATTTCGCTCGCACAGCTTGAACGCAGTCCTTCATTTATTATCTTTTAATGTGCTTAAATCATTGTACTAGAAAATATTGATTATGGCCTTAAAGTAGGCTATCTAAAGCTGTGTCAGAGAGCGAGCAGAGAACACATGTCAGAGAGGCCAATCATAATAAAACAATTTGCACATATTTAAAAAAAAAAGACATGACAACATAATTGACTCTGACATTTGTAGAGGAGTGATTCGTTGTAAATTGTTCTTTGTTATGGTTAGTGTCAAGGTATATGTATATTAAAGTTATGCAAGTTTGTTATAAAATAAAAGTTCGCATGTAAAATGTGATAGGTCCATACCAAAAAGTTAATTGTTCATGCAATAAATGCCATGGTCAGAGTAATAAACTCAATGTCAAGGTCAATGAAATACATGTTAGTGTAGGACTTTTTTTTTTCTAATGATCTTTGGACTAACTTCTAAGGCGATGTTCTCAGTGCAGTCCATTGTGTGCTGTTCAATCAGGTGTCGCAAGTAGACTGGTATGGCGAAGCAACCCATGAGCAGGTCAGACACTGCAATACTGACCACGACAATGTACTTGGGCATGCATCGTAGGCTGCGAGAGTAGAGGATGATGTACAAGATGATCAGGTTAGAGGCGATGATCAGAATGCTGGACGTGACAAAGATGGCAATCAGAGGTTGGATGTACCTCTCCATGGCGTCTGATACTACTAATGTAGGTCAACCTGGATGGGATAGACGGATCAAATAAATTCATGTATAATTTGAATATCAGTTCATAATACACAAGAAATCAATTTCGTTGATACATTTTAAATAGATTTCAGGACAGAGGTATGCATTAACACTCAAATTTGTGATGAACGTTTGGTAAAGAGATGACATCATGACAGAGCTATAACATAATCTTGAGGTGAACGTTTGGCAAGGACATGACATCATGACAGAGCTATAACATAATCTTGAGGTGAACGTTTGGTAAGGAGATGACATCATGACAGAGCTATAACATAATCTTGAGTGAACGTTTGGCAAGGACATGACATCATGACAGAGCTATAATATAATCTTGAGGTGAACGTTTGGTAAGGAGATGACATCATGACAGAGCTATAACATAATCTTGAGATGAACGTTTGGCAAGGACATGACATCATGACAGAGCTATAACATAATCTTGAGGTGAACGTTTGGTAAGGAGATGACATCATGACAGAGTTATAACATAATCTTGAGATGAACGTTTGGCAAGGACATGACATCATGACAGAGTTATAACATAATCTTGAGATGAACGTTTGGTAAGGACATGACATCATGACCGATTTATACCATACTCTTGAGATTAACGTTGTTAAGGGCATGACAGAGCTATAACATAATCTTGAGATGAACGTTTGGCAAGGACATGGCATCGTGACAGATGTATAATACAACACTCAATCTTGAGATAGCCAACGTAGATGTACGAATAGCACGCGAATAGCAGTAAAGGATTTAGTTTGAAATGTGTGCCAGTAAGTTTATGTCTTTTCAGATGTTTGCATGTAATGCATTTTAACATGACATGTACAGGCGTGTCTAGTTCATTAACCTGTGTTCTGATTTTGAATAGTTAGAGAACAGGCCAGGAGAGAGGGAGAAGGACAGACGGAGAAAGAATGCGAAGAGAGAGAGAGAGGGGGGGGGGAGAAAGGAAAATGGAAAGAGAAAGAGAAGGCAAGACAGGCAGGTGGAGGTGGGATACAAAATCTGGACCATTTAATGCACTGTTAGGGGCCGTCCATAAAGTACGTCACGCTGCAGATGGGGGGGGGGGGGGGGTGTAAGAAAGTGTGACAGTTTTTGACAGGGGGGAGGGGGGAGGGGTATAAGAAAGTGTGACAGTTTTTGACAGGGCGGAGGGGGGTCAGGCCATGTGTGATGTCACAAATTAAAAAAAAAAGTATTTCTAATTTATTTTTTATTTTTTTAGTAGAATTTAATAGCTTTAAAAATAATTTTATAAAATTTTGTGAAACATTCGAATTAGTTTTATGTCAAAATAGCATGAAATGCGTATCTCCTGAATGTGTTGTTCACGATTCCTCTCGCTAGTAGCGCTAGTATGCTGTTGCGAAGCCTTGTTTTATGTATAGCCTTGCTTTCGTCTTTCCTGAAGTGTTATTATTTCTATATTGTCCGCTGCATAATTATGTCACTGTCCTTTTTATTATTTAATCACTGGGTGAGGTCAAGTTTCGCTAATCTACTTCTTAACCTGTGTAAAAAGATTGCACAATCGGAAGATTTTCTAAAACTTAATCTCCCCTATTATAAATGAATGGGTAGATAAATGATGTGTATTTTATAATTGTCTAGCCTAATGTTTGCAATTTCTGTTTTCAAATTCAATCTAAATTGAGTTACTGCTGCAATGAATAACTGTGACAACTTTTGACAATTAACTATTCTACTATTAAAGTCATTTTAATAATGTGATAGTTCTTTTATTTGTAAATTTTTATATTTTAACACTGTTTAATAGTGAAGTGTGTTTTAGATAAAATTTTAATTAGGTGTTAATTTTTTTTTAAAAATTTGTTCGAAAGTATGACGTACTTTAGGGGGGAGGGGTCCGAGATTTGTAACAGTTTGTGACATGGGGGAGGGGGGAGATAAAAATTATCAAAAATAGCGTGGCGTACTTTATGCCCGGCCCCTTATTGATGGTCGGATTGTTCAAGAAAGGCTAAGAACAATTAGACAAGTACAATGATATTTATATAACAAAAAAAGTTGTGACAGTTGTGAGGAATCGATTTCTTTATTTTGTTGTCATCCACACACCTAGTGGTTCTTTCAATGTTTCATCCACACATCTTATTCTGACATCACACACTATGGAGCGTCTATGTGATTTTTGCGCATTTATTTTTTATCATTGAAAAGGGCGTATCAGTTTTCTATGTGCTTCAATAACTCTTTGACAGGCCAGAGGTCAAAGGTGAAACGCTGGCGAGTTTATTTGTGTTAAGATATGTACCGTAATGTCTTTGACGTATTCTCTGGGCATCTATGAACACTGTGAAGAAATCAAGATTCTATGCCCAACATTTCTATAGATAAATTGACCTACTTCTTATTAAGTTACCTTGACCGCCTCTGGCATTTGAATCATCGTGAACAATAAAAAAAATTTAGTAGGAATGAGAGAGAGTGTACTGGAGAGACGGAAATAACAGAAAGATTATAGGAGAGACGGAAATAACAGAAAGATTATAGGAGAGACGGGGATGGGATCAAGTTTATAGGAGAGACTGGAATGAGAGAAAGGTTATAGGAGAAACGGAAATGAGAGAAAGTTTAAAGGGGAGACGGAAATGAGAGAAAATTAAGAGGTGAGATGGAAATGAGAGAAAGTTTATAGGTGAGATGGAAATGAGAGAAAGTTTATAGGTGAGACGGAAATGAGAGAAAGGTTATAGGAGAAATGGTGATGAGAGAAAGTTTATAGAAGAGGCGGGAATGAAAGAAAGTTTATAGAAGAGACGGGAATGAGAGAAAGTTTATAGGAGAGACGGGAATGAGAGAAAGTTGAGAGAATGGGACAGGGACACAGTAGGAGTAGAGCATTTCAAAATATCGATTAATGTGATGAACACAGAAGATAACACCGGACGCCAATCTGAGGAAGAGGCGTTTGTTGTTTGTCGAGTATGTCACAGATCTCGTCGCCATTACTCATTAAAGTTTAATTTTTATGGATGTTGTCGTCATAGAAATGAAGATTTGAATTGTGTTTCAGCAGACTGGGGAGAAGTGTAGAAAAGAAATCGTTGAACAAGATTTGTTTAAGTCTGAACAACAACAACAACAACAACAACAATAACAGACATGACAGTTAGACAGACCTTTTGACTAGATGATTTTCTCTGCAGACAATACGATCATAAATTACAAATACATTTACACAAAAACAAACTGATGTGTTCCGAGATCTCAATAAAGTGAATGAAGCCAAACCTTCAGAGCAGGAAGTGCTCATCATTGTTGTTGTTAGAAACGGAAGTTGAGAAGGATTTTCGAATATATAGAAATTCTTTTTTTTTAAAAATAATATAACAAATATGACAAATCAGCCATTCAAAACAAATGGAGTAAGGAGAAGGTGAAGGGGATATAAAGGGGCAGCCAAGGGGCCGGGGGGGGGCACTTTTTTCTTTATATTGAGGGACGGCATTTTCAACCAACTGCAAAAGGGGGGCGGGGGGAGTGAAAAAAAGCCCAGCCCACCCGGGCCGTACCAAACCACAGCACTGAATGGAGGGGAGCTGCTGGAAGGTTGGAGCATCTTGGTACTCTGGAAATGAAAATGAGCCCAAGACTCATTTATGAGGTTCCCTT
This sequence comes from Lymnaea stagnalis, assembly GCA_964033795.1. NCBI lineage: Eukaryota > Metazoa > Mollusca > Gastropoda > Lymnaeidae > Lymnaea > Lymnaea stagnalis. The sequence goes on from CAXITT010000006.1 coordinate 2,733,554, forward strand.
CAAGTAGTCAGAATTCGACAACGTCTCAATAAATGTGATAACACCAACTTGTCAATTTAAGACTAGGAATAAACAGAATAGTAGTAAAAAATATACAAGGTATCTTTTCTCACAGTTGTCATTTTCATGTGAGAAATACAAAGTTTTTTTAAATATCACTATACAAATCTACAACACATTTTTTCCTCAATCTATTTCAATGGGAATTCACTCAGTCAGTTGGTAACAATTTTTTTTTTTTTTTGGGGTGGGGGGGGGTATTTTTTAAATAAAGGAATGTGTTGTTGCAAGCTAAAATAATTTCACTGGGTGTTGCTGTAAAGTCTAAAAAAATGTACAATTTTTGACACTTGAAAAAAGTTGGTAACAATTTTTTTTTTTTTTTGGGGTGGGGGGGGGGTATTTTTTAAATAAAGGAATGTGTTGTTGCAAGCTACAATAATTTCACTGGGTGTTGCTGTAAAGTCTAAAAAAATGTCCAGTCTTTGACACTTGAAAACGTCCTCATAGCTTTAAATAAAATAAGCTTTTAAATTGCTGGTGTTATGGAGTAAAAAGCTTGTCCACTTTAAAACCTGTGCACTAAAGTAAGAGCAGAAAAAGATTGATTGTAAAAAGGAAATGGCTTTGCATGGTTAGATTTCTTCAAAATATTCCAACAAAGACAACAGTTCAGCAGATGTATAGTCATCTTAATCAATTTAACGAGGTCTGTTCAGCCCTGTTGAAATAAATAAATCTCGCGACTGGTTGAAGACTAGATTTCGACGATACAATCACAAAATAAACGATATAGAAAAAATACATTATTTTAATTTTGCTTTTGGGCTATGCTTTGCTTCTGAAACGCTCTACAAGATTTTGTTGCTACTGTATATGGCTACAACAGGGGAAGTTCATTAGTCTTGCTTCTGATTTCAAATAATATTTATATTTTTCTTTAAACATCTAGTGTTTTTAAAATTTGTATTTAACACAAAAATTGCAAGGACTGACAATGGATGCCACTGAATATTATTGATCAACGGAATCAAAACGCAGTGGTTGATATAACGTGTAGAAGGTGTGGGGGTGGGGGAGAAGGCATGGTAGTGGGAGGAGAAGGCATGGGGGATGGGAGGAGAAGGCATGGTAGTGGGAGGAGAAGGCATGGTAGTGAGAGGAGAAGGCATGGTAGTGGGATAAGAAGGCATGGTAGTGGGAGGAGAAGGCATGTAGTGGGAGGAGAAGGCATGGTAGTGGGAGGAGAAGGCATGGTAGTGGGAGTAGAAGTCATGGTAGTGGTAGGAGAAGGCATGGTTAGTGGGAGGAGAAGGCATGGTAGTGGGAGGAGAAGGCATGGTAATGGGAGGAGAAGTCATGTAGTGGGAGGAGAAGGTATGGTAGTGGGAGGAGAAGGCATGGTAGTGGGAGGAGAAGGCATGGTAGTGGGAGGAGAAGGCATGGTAGTGGGAGGAGAAGGCATGGTAGTGGGAGGAGAAGGCATGGCAGTGGGAGGAGAAGGCATGGTAGTGGGAGGAGAAGGCATGGTAGTGGGAGGAGAAGGCATGGGGGATGCTATACTATTAAACTGAGTCCCATAAAACAAAATCATTTTTATTTTACTTGTCAAAAATCGACTTAAGAGTTTTCTTTCATTATTATTTAAATCACCTCATCTCACATTACAGTCAATCTCTAGCAGTGTGTAAGGTAATGCTTCTGATGAATTATGACATCTGATGAAGTAGGGCTTCTGATAAAATAGGGCTTTTTGATGAATCGCGTAATGTAGGTCGTGTGATGACTCACGGTACGGTTAACAGGTGCTCATTAAACGTTAGGCCTCGGTATGTGGTACAAAATATCCTGATTAGTGGAAAGGAAACATTTGTAAAGGACATTTGAAAACTTGCTTAGGATATTTGGAAACTTGTTCAGGATATTCGGCAACTTGTTTGGGATATTTGGTAACTTCTGTTGTTGATCATAATTACTGACTCTAACTTAAAAGAATGTATTGTTAAGTCACAAAGCACACAATTTATTACATGTACAATTTACATATCGACATTGACTTTATGGTACTGGTTACCATAATTGCACATAGTTGACACATGGCGATCAGTTTGTAAGAGTACTGTGAACAAACTTGTAGATTCAATCATGACTAGGGACAATAAAATTCGATTATGACTAGGGACAATTAGATTCAATCATGACTATGGACAAATTAGATTCAGTCATAACTAGGAACAAAATAGATTCAATCATGACTAGGGACAAATTAGATTCAATCATAACTAGGAACAAATTAGATTCAATCAAAACTAGGGACAAATTAGATTCAATCATAAATAGGGACAATGCACATTCAATCATGACTAGGGACAATCTAGATTCAATCACTACTAGGGATAATTCACATTCAATCATGATTAAGGACAATTTAGAATCATTCATGACTAAGGACAATCTAGATCAATCATGCCTGACTCAAGGCAATGTACATAGAATCATGACTACCAATTTATTTATTTTTTTTAAATTTCATATGCCTACTTCTTCATGATAAGGAATACAAAGACATGAAACTAAACAATTCATTAGCCGGTGTCGGTTGGGATATGGACATTTTGAAATAGTTTTTTTTTCTTTATGACAGTACTCAACCTTTACTTAAATAAGTCCACTCAAACTTATGGTTAGACACCGTTACAAACTATTGTAATTTTTTATCCCAAAGTTAATAAGTTTTAAGATTTGGTTCGTGTTTTGAAAAATACGCAACAAAGGACTGAAAACCAGTATACAAATATAAACGAGACCAAAGCTAGGCATACTAACAATATTCAATTTAATTGTCTATTAAATTTAGGTTTTAAAAAAAAAAAAACATCATCGAACAGACAGAAATACAAACTCTATCAAATTACAACACAGTGAAAAGTACAATCGAAAGATACAAATATTAATTAAACATACACGTAAAGAGTGCAATCTCTTAAGTATATTCAGTCAGGCGAATGTCTAGGGAAAATAGCAAAACACTCTCCCGGCTGGGAAATATGCTGGCTTATTTATAGGGAAAACGTTGGAACCCTCCCGACTAAAGAAATTCTAGAATTCGTATCACCTGATTGGTTGAATACTTATATAGCGCTTGTATACACGCTTAATAGCATTGTTTAGAAAAAAAATAGAACGTATTCGAAAGAAAACAACCTTTTCCCAATCAAGCGAGGGAGTGAGGGGGTTGGCACAGTACCCTCACATTTTATCGGTGACACCAGTATCAAAATTAAAAAATGGGTGGGGGAGGAGCTGTGGACCCTAGGTAACGACACAGGCAGTAAGGCTACACTAGTAATGAAGGGTATTCTTCTGGTAGCATAATAGCCTACTGGAATCACAACAGCCTGCTGGTAGCACAATATCCTACAGGTAGCACAATAACGTACTAGTACCATTGTTCGAATGATGAGTTTGGGGGGGGGGGTGCAAGCATTACAGCTTGTGTTGTGGTTTACTGGGGAGGGGGGGCAATTTTAACAATGAAAATTTTAAATTCTCAAAAAAATCTGCTTTATCTAAAAAGTTAGATTTTCTATAAAGATATCCTGTGCCAAATGTACAATGTACTACAATGTATCTATATGAGAGTTCATTCATAGACATATTCAATATATGCACAATGTATTATGTCTTATACATTTAAGATGGAATTGGTAACAAAAATTAGTTATTGGTGCATTCAACATTTACAGAAGACACGTCCAACTGGACTATCTTTCGTAACAACATTTACATAAGATACACCAACTTGGCCTAAATTGTGTAACAACATTTACATAAGACACACCCACTTGGACTTAATTGTGTAACAACATTTATATAAGTTACACCCATTTGGACTAAGTTGTGTAACAGCATTTACATAAGACACACCCACTTGACCTAAATTGTGTGACAACATTTACATTAAACACACCCACTTGGACTAAGTCGTGTACAAACAAATCCGATACACCCACTTGGCCTAAATTGTGTGACAACATTTATATAAGACAAACCCCTTTTGGACTAAGTTGTGTAACAGCATTTACTTAAGACACACCAACGTGGCCTAAATTGTGTAAAAAGATTTACATCAGTTACACACACTTGGCCTAAATTGTGTAACAACAATTACATAAGACACACCCACTTGGCCTAAATTGTGTAACAACATTTACATAAGACACGCCCACTTGGAGTAAGTTCTGTAAAAACATTTACATAAGACTACCCACTTGGCCTATATTGTGTGACAACATTTACATAAGACACACCCACTTGGACGAAGTTGTGTAACAACAATTACATAAGACACACCCACTTGTCCTAATTGTGTAACAACATTTACATAAGACACACCCACTTGGCCTAATTGTGTAACAACATTTACATAAAACACACCCACTTGGGCAAAATTGTGTAACAGCATTTACATACGACACACCCAGTTGGCCTATATTGCGTGACATCTTTTACATAAAACACACCCACTTGGCCTAAATTGTGTGACAACATTTACATAAGACACACCCCTTTTGGACTAAGTTGTGTAACAGCATTTACTTAAGACACACCAACGTGGCCTAAATTGTGTAACAACATTTACATAAGACACACCCACTTGAACTTACGTATTGTAACAATATACAACATCAAAGAATATAGAACTAAAGGCTTTGCATAAAATCAAGGTTGGTTTTTACACGTAGAAGTCACAATATGATTGGCTAATAAATGCAGAGGTGCTACGACAGGTAAACAGGTTTTTCATCTTGGTGAAGGATTTAGGTAACAACTGAAGACTGCAAGATTTTAGAAAATTTTAGATAATGTAGCAACTGTTGTACCATGCCATAAGAATAACCCGGAAGTAATTCCCAACGAAGACAGATTGACCTGTTCCAGACATTAACTCCATCTGTCAAGTCCATAACTGACATAGCAGCACATCTGTCAAGTCCATAATTGACATTGCAGCACATCTGTCAAGTCCATAGTTGACTTGACAAAGCAGCCATTTCATTTAATTGTAAATCTCTCATTTTTCCCTTAATACACAACCTTTTTTCTTTTCACTTCCTTGAATATAATATAAATAATAAATAACATATTGTCTCGACTTTTCATTATTTATTAAAGAATGCGTTTGGCGAAACCTTGAACTCAGAGCACTTTGACGTTATTCTTAAGTTACACAATACCATTGCCACCAAAAGAATGTCTTTGTAATGTTAAAAAAAAGGTAAACGGTGTACGCATTAGTGGTGTCACGTCTCCTCGTCTTATCAATCTGCCACCTTAATAATCGATCTGTTCAAGACCTGATGTTTGATTAAATCATCATCGGTGTAGTAAATCCAAAAATTGATTTTAAAAACCAGCTAAAAAAATAATAAATCTTAGAAGTTTATATGTTGTATTCTTTGCTGTGTATTCTTTGCGTTCCACTCAATTTCTTTATCGGGTGTTTTGAAGAATATCATGAGTTATAAGCAGGTGTGGTTCAGCTGTTTTGAAGAGTATCATTAGATATAAGCAGGTGGGGTTCAGCTGTTTTGAAGTATAGCATGAGTTATAAGCAGTTTTGGTTTTAAATGAGATGTTTTGAAATGTAGGTCATTTTCAAAATGAACAGTTGAGACTAGCCGTTGTAAAAAGATATAGTAATATAGGCCTAGGGCCTAGCGTTCGGTGAATAGCTTTGACCACAGTAGCAAGGCTCAATCAAGTTATACATTTAAACTAACGCTTACACTTGGAAGGATTTTAATATCTATATATTTAAACATGCTCTCAAGATTCAAATGACAACTGCAGCATCCAGTCTACGAGGTCTAACCTAACTTTTCAATGTTTCGCTGATCATAAGCTGATTTATTTAGTTTTGGTTCAGTGGATGTTCTAGTTTTAGTATTCCATTTTCGTTTTCGTGTACGCACATACATTTTTGACCTTTGAACTAGTGCTCGCGCTTAACATATTGAAAGCAACTGGTCCCCAAATATTTCATTTCACCTCTGACTCAGTCAGATATTGAAGCACCACATCCCTCGTCTTTAAATCACATCTCAACACAATTTATCATCAGACAAGTAGCTGTCTATTCCAACAACAACTTTATATTCACCAGTCATCACATCTCAACACAATTTATCATCAGACAAGTAGCTGTCTATTCCAACAACAACCTTATATTCACCAGTCATCACATCTCAACACAATTTATCATCAGACAAGTAGCTGTCTATTCCAACAACAACTTTATATTCACCAGTCATCACATCTCAACACAGCTCACAACACTCTTTGCTGCCTGGTCCTACAACAACATTGTACTCACCAGTCATCACATCTCAACACAGCTCACAACACTCTTTGCTGCCTGACCAAACAACAACATTGTACTCACCAGTCATCACATCTCAACACAGCTCACAACACTCTTTGCTGCCTGATCAAACAACAAAATTGTACTCACCCGTCATCACATCTCAACACAATTTATCGCAACACACTTCGCTGCCTGGTCCAACCACAACATTCTACTTACCAGTCATCACATTTTAACACAATTTATCGCAACACACTTTGCTGCCTGATCAAACAACAACATTGTACTCACCAGTCATCGCAACTCAACACAATCCACAACACACTTTGCTGCCTGGTTCAACAACAACAACAACACACACACGATGTCTGGTTTAATCTTGGTATTGTACAGGAAACGCAGCGCCTGCCCCGCCAGGCTGAGATGACTGTATACATTGTTGGCCACAACCCAAGCCTGCCAAAGCTGGTACATGAACAGGGAAAGCAATGGGGGAAACACGGGGCAGAAGAGGAGGGCTACTCGGGTGCGTTCTGGAAGCGAGTTGATAAACTGCGGATTTAGGGGGGGGGGGGGTGTGGAACTAAATGAATTTCAACCTGTGTACATGTGGGGTGGCAGAAACACGATGGAGCCTTTATTAATTTACTTAAATGTACAAGTATTGCTAAACAATTTATATGTACAAACAATGGGGGAAACACGGGGCAGAAGAGGAGGGCTACTCGGGTGCGTTCTGGAAGCGAGTTGATAAACTGCGGATTTAGGGGGGGGGGGTGTGGAACTAAATGAATTTCAACCTGTGTACATGTGGGGTGGCAGAAACACGATGGAGCCTTTATTAATTTACTTAAATGTACAAGTATTGCTAAACAATTTATATGTACAAGTAATGGTAAACAATTTATATGTACAAGTAATGCTAAACAATTTATATGTACAAGTAATGCAAAAAAATTATATGTACAAGTAATGATAAACAATTTATATGTACAAGTAATGCTAAACAATTTATATGTACAATTAATGCTAAACAAATTACACGTATAAGTAATAGTAAAAAAATTACATGTGCAAGTAATACTAAACAAATTATATGTACAAGTAAGGCTAAACAAATTATATATACAAGTAATGCTAGACAAATTAAATGTAAAAGTAGTGCTAAACAAATTACATATACAAGTTTTACTAAACTGATTATTAAGCATCGGCGTAGCTAGGGTTGGTGTCACAAGGTGCTGTAAAATCACCCCCCTCGCCCCCCTCCCCTCCGTTCTTCCACGATGGATTTCTTCTTGTTGACTAAGTCCAAGGTATAACAATGACAAGAACAAAACGAAATTAATTAAAGGTCAGGCGGTAAATGTATTTAAGAACTGTTACAACGTTAAGAAATTATAGCTATTTTGACATTAAATTTACTGTATTAAAATTATCCCTTTCCTGAATTTCAGAGCTACACATCTGTCAAACTTTTGATTAAAATCAATATCCTTCACCGTATCACTTTCAATGGACAGTAGATCCAGATCAGAATGCCTTGACCGTCCAGTGGTGGGTCGTAAATAGTTTTTTGATAAACTTTAGTTTAAGAGAGTTCCGCTAAATGAAGCCACAGAAAGAGTTTTGGGGGAGATTCAAGAAATTCCCATTTAGCTATGAATTTCAAATCTTCAAATACTGACCACTTCATGAGACCATGACTTTGTGAAAATTAATTTCAGTAGCCTCTGGGTGTCTTCTAAGCCTTGGTATTTCTTTTAAAAGTTCGTCCTCTAAATAGCTCATCATAGAAAGAGTTTGATTTTGGAACGGACACCAATAACTCTTCTTCACCTGCTACTAATAGACTCTTGGGTTGAACAGCCCCAAACATATCTGCTACTTCCTTAATCACTGGTGATGTGATCTGGAGTTCAATATACTCCAGCATCTCCCTACTTTTCTTCACCGGAAGTGGGAACACAGGAAGCGAGAGACACCAATGGATCATTCTTGCGTTGTCTACTGTGCTCTGTTTTTTGTTATATTTTCATTTCTACTGTTGGCTGAGGAAGGCTTTATCCCGAAAGTCCTTGTTTTTTGTCCTGTTATCTTATTCAAGCTACCAAATACCTAGTTTTGCTGTACGAAACTCGTCCTAAAATTTTAAGGGGCGTTGCTGGTGACGAATTGGCGAAAATATTAAGTTTTGAGTATTTCTGGGTTTCCGCATATTTGATTTCAAAACCATCTTTTTTAATTTAAATAAATTTCAATTAATTATTAAAACATATTAGAAAATTGTGTAAACTATTATTTTAACCCTAGAAATTGGTTAAAAATGTCATTTTTTAATGTTCTTAATTGTTACCGATTCGATTTATGTACTAAGAAACAATGTATTTGGTATCAATGATAAGCTTTATTTCTCAGATTTGTGATAAATATAGCTTTCTGTTACTTTTGAAAGTTATCGAACACATGAATCGCCCTTGAATCATGGTGAAAACTGTGTTTTTCTTACCTAATTATAGGGTCACCTCGTTTCTGACGCATCGATCTTGAACTTTGAATAAAGCATGCATTTGGATTGGTTACATATGTGGAAAATTTACCTGTGATTGGTTATCCTTTAGTGCAACTCTGTTAGCCCGAGCAGTGTTTACTCTGTGAATATGCTTTTTTCATTTGGTGTCACACCCTGGGATGGCGTCATCCGGTGCGGTCCGCAACCCCCGCACCCCCTAGCTACGCCACTGTGTACACGCGTTGCTTATCAAATTATATGTACAATCTATACCGTTCCTGTCTGTATACAATAAAAATCTAATGTATTTCTGTAATTTATTATTAAAAAATCTAATTTATTCTATTTGTTTTAAAAATGTTTCTTAAATCATTCCGGTAAAAGTCCAAATTTATAACCATTTCAACAGAATAGGCCACATTTATAACCGTTTCAGTAGAATATTCAAAATTTATAATCGCTTCAGTAGAATATTCCAAATTTATAACCATTTCAGTAAAATAGTCCAAATTTAACAAGCGATTCAGTAGAAAACTCCATTTATAACAAGTTATTCAGTAGAATAGTTCAAATTTAACTATCGATTCAGTAGAAAAGTCCAAATTTAACAACCGTATCAATAGAAAAAGTCCAAATTTAACAACCGTATCAGTGGAATAGTCCAACATAAAACATTTCCACCTTAACCCAAACAGGCCCGGCACACCAGGAAAACCAATGCTAACAAAACCTAGAGAAATAGAAAAGGCGTAGCAAAATGTCAATATAACGTAGGAATAAAATCAATCTGCTTTAAATCAGTTGGAACTATTTTCTTTGCTCATTGAAATAACGTGATGATCTTCAACTGCAGGACTTTCCTCTCCGCAGACTTTTGCCTGAAACACAGCTGATTGGCTTTCATTTATTGTTTTGTTCAGCATCGACTAATTGATCAATTGTCATCACTTCCAGTAGAGTTGATGGCATTTATGATTCGGCTGGACTCATCCCAGCAAAGGAATTTGGGTTAAAAAATTGAATACTTTTTTTGTAAGGTAAGTTATCATATACAGCCGTTTCATTTGAGGCACTAGCACATTAGTTTAATATGAGGCTACCCGCACCGGGTTTGGGAGAGAGCGGCTTACGGACGTAAATCTACACTTCCCTTAAGAAATCAAAGACCCTCGGCGTCGTGACGGGAAAATGCCGTGCGACCTCGCCCACTTTTTGGATAATGATTGAGGATAACAGTGTCGGTGATGTTCCTACGTGCCGCTTCGCATCCAGACTCGAAAATTATGCTTGAAAGGCAGGTAATCGTAAGAAAAGTGCGTCCTTCGGCCAATATCTTTATTAATACATTATTCTTTAGCTTGGATTGTCCATAATTTATTGAAAACTTGGTGAGTTACAGCATCGTCTTAAGTCCCGTAGAATATAAAGATTGTTTACATGTCTTTTGGGTCTCTTTTTCTTTTAGCTTACATTTTTTAAAAATATAATTTTAATTATTTTTTTAAAATAGTATAATTTATTAGTGTCATTCAATATATTCCTTCTGTAGAATATTGTCTGAACTTTGTTATGTACAAATGTGGCAAACTTAACAATAAATGACTGGTGGGAAAATAACGGATAATAATTGACTAGCTATGTATGTATGGATGTATCGCTGTGTTCATTCAATGGGCGCGCAAAATAGAATTTCCCATAAAAATTAGCCCTAATTGCGGGTTTCTTGAATGCATGTAATGTCCAGTAATTTTAGCAGACAGGAAGTTCGCACATGACCAATCATCATCTACGGCGGGCTTTGTGTCAAGTATGGAAGAGACTTTTTATAGAGAGTTTGTTTACATAATATTTCTCGTGCGTGCCCTCTGATTGACCCCGCATGAGATGCTGTGTTCACAAAGGGGGTGTGTTTTAGGCCTTTGATGTATTCTTGTTTATGCCACCAACCACTAAAAATAATTAATCTGTTCAAAATAGTATTTTGTAGAATAAATCTGAGTATTCTAGAAATGCCTTGTAGCTGATCGAAGGCAGGGCTTATGCGTCGGTAGACCCACCTATATAAGGGATTGAAAGGCACGGACGAGGACGGAGATTCAGATAGATTTTCTTAACATTACGAGACGTGTTTTATTCTTTGTGTATTTGTGAGCTTATATGTGCTTATTTCGCATTATTCATTGGCACATTATTCTAACTGTGTTAACTGTGTACCGGTACAAGATCTACCATACTGTAAGTTGAAGATAGTAATTATATTTTTCTTTTCTTTTGTAATTATCTTAAGACATAATAAATTTTAATTAATTGTAACAAGAAACTGTTTTGGGTCGTATCTTTAATATTGTTGATTCCATGGTATCGTCCTTTGTTGGGCACTGTTTACAACGAGCCAATTAAAATTAAAATAGGAGATTAATTTCTCCCAATACAAGTCAGTGCGTAACAGAGACATTGTATCACCACCAAACTGTGTCAAGAAAAATGTAACAATATAAAATTAAAACTTTTTATTAGAATTGCCATGACAGAGTACATATAAAAATATTTGTTGGATTACATGACAGAAAAGGGCTTGATTTTTTTTTACAAACAATGGATGGTTAAAATAGATTTTAAAAGCAATGATGTTTAAAAATGGATTTATTTTTTTTTTACTAGCAATAGGTGGTTAATATGGATTTGACAAGAAATGAAGTGTTAAAATGGATTTTACAAGAGTGGATCGTTAAAATGGATTTTGTAACAATTGAATTGACACGAAATGAGGTAAACATGCAATAGAATTTACGAAAATATATTTTTTTTAAAGTAGCGTTTATGAAAGAAGTGTAGAATAATGATTGCATGTTGTGTTTATTATCTGACGCATCAGACCGTACGATGTGGTAGTGTTTAACATAATGTTATAAAACATGATAAATTGTGTAAGCATAATGTTAAAGAACATGATAAATTGTGTAAACATAATGTTAAAGAACATGATAAATTGTGTAAACATAACGTTATAGAACATGATATATTGTGTAAACATAATGTTATGGAACATGATAAATTGCTTGACATGCATGGGTGATTAGAATGTCAATTATCACAGGCAAATATTTCATAACTCCATAACAAGAGAGAAATTTATGGTGTCAAGTTGGTCCACAACAATAACGAAAGCTGACTCGCTCTCTGAGATTCAATCAATGGCTGGCTATCTGAGATTCAATCAATGGCTGGCTATCTGAGATTCAATCAATGGCTGGCTATCTGAGATTCAATCAATGGCTGGCTATCTGAGATTCACTGAATGGCTCGCTGTGAGAGATTCAATAAATGGTTCGCTATCAGAGATTCAATGAGTGGCTCGCTTTTAGAGATTCACTGAATTACTCGCTATCAGAGATTCACTGAATTTCTCGCTATCTGAGATTCACTGAATGACTCGATTTCTTTCAAGTCAGAGGTCCACGGGATATTATAAAGCGAAATCAAGTCAAAAAATCATACTAACCTTGTTAGTACACGAAATGGTTATTACAAAAAAAAAAGTGATTTTAATCATACAAATAATGCATTTGAAACAATATTTTTTTTACATTTATTTGAAATGCTGAGCACGAGAGTGATTAAAATAATAGAGAGAAGTTATACAAACATCGCTACTCATTCAGCAGTGATTATTTCAGAATTTTTTCCGCAGGAGGTTGGGGGGGGGGGCACTTCAGATTTTTCGGGGAAGGGGGGCATTGCCACCAGTGCCAGTTGATTCATTGTTGGACATATTTCTGCTCCGGGGGCACTTGGCTTTCCCCGGGGGGAGGGGGGCGGCCCGCTGAAGATATAGCTGAAAGAAACCCTGTCATTCAGCCCTGTCCAACTGCTCCCACCCTAACTACTCTCACCCAAACTGCTTCTACCCTAACTGCTCCCACCCTCCCACCCTAACTGCTCCCACCCAGCCATTTGCCAGATTTTGTGATTCACGGCATTTCCCAGTGAGCTCAGTGATTTAATTTCCTTAATTTCCCCTTGTTGTTCACAGAGCACAAGTGCTCAGATGTTAGGGTACACGTGAATGAGTTGGATCAGAGGGTTTGAAATAGTTCAAAATGAGCTGCATTCTGGCCGGGGTATTTTCACATTTATCAAATACACACCCGCATTACGTCAGATCTAAAAATAACTTAATGACGTGTTAGCTTTACGACAAATTCTCATAAAGACATACTTTGAGTTCTTCCATAATGAATTTCAAGTATCCTTACAATTTTATACACAATTATTTAATTTACTTATCGAAATGATTGAATGCGACATACATTGTCAGATCGGTCTCAATGTTAGTGCCAGGAAATACTTAGTAACAGAGGGTCTTATGCGCTAGTGTACATGCACATACTGACGTATACAAATGTTTATAAAACCACATATAACATAGGTATTCAATAACGAAAAGAAAAAAATGCAAAAATGAACTTCATTTTAAATGAACAAATTTTAGGGTTGGGCTTAGTTATAAAACACCTTTGGTATTTAGTGGAGATGTGCACATAATGCAATGTTTAAAACATCTTTGGTATTTAGTGGAGATGTGTACACAGTGCATGTTTCAAAACACCTTTGGTATTTAGTGGAGATGTGCACATAATGCAATGTTTAAAACATCTTTGGTATTTAGTGGAGATGTGTACACAGTGGATGTTTCAAAACATCTTTGGTATTTAGTGGAGATGTGCACATAATGCAATGTTTAAAACATCTTTGGTATGTAGAGGAGATGTGTACACAGTGGAGATGTCCATACTGCACCGTACAAAAAATTTATCACAGATTCTTTGTCAACGAGACGCTCTATTTAAAATGATGATAATACATGACGTCCAACCACACAACCACACAACCACTTAAGCATAACATCTACGCATATCATTAATACACAGCCACACACTTTTCTCAGACTAAGTAATGCATTCATACACATTAGTGGTACGTACTTCTGTTTTAAATTAAATTTAAAACAAAAATTATTAAAATCTCAGATTGTCCCGTTCTTTTTAAATGCAAGTTTGGTTTTTGCAAAACTTTGAAGAGAGCTAATAAGTCATGGAAATATAATGATAACAAGGGTATACTTTGAAAAAAAATGATCAATATCATGCAGGGGCATCCAATATGCCAGGCGAGTTTGCAAACTTAAAACCGCCCCCCCCCCCGGCCAGTGGTTGTTAAAATGTCGTGCACAAAACGTATCAGACCCAATAAGTGTCCTTTTTTTTTTATTTTTTATTTGGGCCCCTTAAGACTTGGAGAAGACTTTTTTTTTCGTAATCTGGCTAGAGGTTCTTGCAAATGTCGTTATTCGCATGTATAAAAATCGAGACCCTTTAACTTATACCGTTAAAGATTCTCATGTTTTGAACAGAATTTTTGTGCAGCTTAACAAAGTAACGATCTAATCGTTATTCAACAATTGATCCACTTTTTGCCGTGCAAACAATTTTAGAACCACTGATTGCTTTGGGGGGGGGGGGGCGGGGGGGAGCACAACTTTTCCTTGATTCTAGCGCCATGTCAACAGGGAGCGGGTCGAATATCGTGATACAGGGATATTCAGGAAAGTCAATGTCCATTCCAAAGACACTATATAATATGTTCGTCAAATAAATTGTCGCCAACGTGCCATTTAAAGAGGACAATGACAGACAAGAGATTGCCATTGAAAACAATGTTTTAAAATATATAAATAATGGGATGGTAAAAAGAACTGCTAGTGATGTAGAATTTATAAATATGATAAAAAAACATATTGAGCATATTTAAGTCAAATCTGGGTTATTTACACGCCTGGCATCAAGTGACACAGTTTAGGTTAATCGTTGACGATAGTAATAATAATTTACAGAAATCTGGTCGCAAGATCTGAAGTACTGAATTGAACATGTACTGGTGGTTGAAAAAAAATATTGGATTGTGGATGGAATAAGTAGTGGATTAAACAAGTAGTAGATTGAAAAATTAGTTGATTAATCAAGTAGTGGATTGAAAAAGGGGCGAAGTGAACAAGTAGTGGATTGAAAAAGGGGCGAATTGAACAAGTAGTGGATTGAAAAAGGGGCGAATTGAACAAGTAGTGGATTGAAAAGGGGCGAATTGAACAAGTAGTGGATTGAAAAGGGGTGAATTGAACAAGTAGTGGATTGAAAAGGGGCGAATTGAACAAGTAGTGGATAAATAAATGGAAATGACTCACTGATATCCAACCATAAATAACTATAGTAGACGTCACAAGGAAAGGAACATACATCTCGGCAGCCAACAGAAATAATTATCTTGGTGAAGAAACATTAGAGAAGGGAGAAAACAACTGAAGGTTAACATTTTAGCAAAGTGGATCTGGCATGGAAGGTATGGTTTCTTTATTTGGGAATTTGCCAGACTAAAAAATATAATTTTTTGCTTTGTTTGGCTAGTTTAATTCATTTCAGGCTTTAAAAGTAAATTTAATGCACTTTTCAAAATGTGCAATTTGCTTTGTTTTTCATACCCAGACTTCTAACGCTAGACTTCTGATACTAGATTTCTGATACTAGATTTCTGATACTAGACTTCTGATACCAGACTTCTGATACTAGACTTCTGATACTAGACTTCTGATACTAGACTTCTAGAGTTCAGATTATAGACTTAAGATACATAGACTTTTAGTAGACGTATCTACTATTGGACTTCTAATACTTAGACTTCTAATACCAGACTTCTAATACTGATGTGTACACTTGTGTGTTTAAAATTGATATTATAAACAGAATGGTTCGTTCACTGACATAAGATAGACAGAAGTTTGTCGGCTACCTCACGTCTGTACTCCTCTTTAACATGAGGAACATCAATGATGTTACTGTCATGTGGCTCTGATGCCATCTTGTTGACCTGCTCCACACCCACGTGTTTACCCAGGGTGACCACGACGATGTGGACAAAGTCTCTCTTCAGACGGATAGCCTCGATGTTAGCCCCCCAGATGTTGTTCAGAGTTGAATCCAAAAAAAGAACCACGATTCTCTTATGGCCGTTGTGGTCCCACCTCGGGAAGTATCGATTCCTTACTTTTCTAAATAGAACATCGATACCGGCCGTCTTCGACTCCGGGTCTAATTCGTTCTTGAAATCCGTTTTCGTCCACTGGTTGGTCAAGTCGATGTCCGGCAGGATGGATGAAATCTCCCGTGGTGCATCACGGACGACCCCAAAACGGAGCTTTTCACTGTTGAGACTCCTGGCTTCCGTTACTCCGGAGATGACGTTGATCACGAAGTTGTGATGTTGTCGGTTGAGGGCCGTTTTGTCATAAATAAATATGGCGTCTGTCGGAACTTTTGGACAAATGGGCTCTGAAAAAACAACATCAAGTTTTTTTAGGTAGCGTAGCATGCATTACATCCAGTTTTTAGGTAGCCATATATTTCATCAAATTTTTAGGTAGCCATATTATATTACATCAAGTTTTTAGGTAGCCATATATTACATTAAGCTTTTAGGTAGTCATATATTTCATCAAGTTTTTAGGTAGCCATATATTTCATCAAGTTTTTAGGTAGCCATTTATAACTCATGAAATAAATTAAATAAACTGTAATTATTATAACCCGAAATAATGTTCAAATCGACACAAAAAGGACTTTCATGACCGTATACAAAGTCCCTACTTATTGTGTTTATATCTATAAAGTAAATTAAATTTATGATGACGACGGCATACATTTACAAAGAAATAGTTTGGGTTCAACCCCCCCTCCCTCCCCCATGTCTTGTTCGAGTGTTCGGATATTTTATTAAGTACACTGACGTCATACATCTGGTATAAACAGTCCTAAATCTGAAAGGCCCGCCAGAACAAGTTGGACAAAATCAAGTCCTGTTTTTTTAAACTAGAATCTGAGGTCTTTTTCTTCCTTTTTTTAAATTCCCTTTTATAAAATGGGAATTTGTTTATATAATAAAGATAAAAAGGGAATTTGAAGTTCGAGATCATTTCCTCCTCTTTCCGACATCAATGGAGTGATGCAAAATAAATAGGATGAAAGCACATATGATTTCAACAGATGTCACTTTACTGATGTTTCCACTACAGATTCGCATATATTCGAATGTTGATCTCAACTTTTCTCTAGCAATTCTTACACTATTTTCTCTAATGGTCTTTTCTACGCTCCGTTGTAGCCTTATACAGTGAAACTTATAAATAATGTAAACTCTTGAGACCGGAGCAAAATGTGTGCTATTTGGAGGGATGGTGCTATTCACCGGCTCAGCTAGTGCATATTTATCGTTCCGCGTCGGGTTGAGTTTCCGAAAAAGCCATGGGCAGTGCTATTTGAAGGTTCGTTAATTCAAGGTTTCACCGTAGTATATTTGTCTCAATAGTCATAATCACACCACTCACAATATCGATATTTATATTATTTATACCACTCCCTATGTACTCACCAATGGCACCCTTGTCCTCAGCTGACTTCTGCGCAATGTATGTGGCAGCTGTTCAGAAATAGATAATTATTACATATTGGAGAATTTAGTTAACTGTAATGTCATGCAAAGTTTTACAATATGTTAATGAAAAAATTGTCTCTAAATCCTTTATATTAACTTCGCTTTTGTTCGTGTCTGGCAAAATCTATGCACAGCTTATTGACCCACTTCCCGTCAACCTATCGAGCTGAAACTTAGTACACAGACTCGTTTAAACAACAATACGTATTAAATTTTCAGCCTCAGCCCCAAATCTCAAAGATCAGTTGTTCATTTGTTTTCAAGGGGAAGATGAGGGAAATTCGGTGACGTTAATTTCCCAAAATAAAATTCCCGATAACAGCGCTAAATGAAATTCGATACTACAAAGCATCGCAAGTGCATACTATTGGCTTTTGTTTTTCTGAACTAGTTGTTGAAATGGACTAAGTATGCGGTGTACAAGCCAGTAAGTCTTTAGATTATGCCTAAAGTTCAAGAGCGTGAAAAAAAATGTGCAGTTGCGAGACCTGGGAAAAAAGGGGGGTGAGGGATCTAAATGGGATTCTGATAAAGTGCGTTACTTGAATGCATATTTTGTCCAATTTCCAAGTCCCTCCTCCCCCCATTTGCTCAATATCAGATTTTGTAAAGTTTTTATACGAAAAACCTTCTTTTTAAGTGTTGTTTCATTCAAATACCTTTATAATAAGTTTAAAACAGAAAATTAAGTAATTTTTTTGTCATGTGTCTGAAGCTCTGTAACCAGATCTTAATTATATATATCTTACCATCGCAAGTTTTTGCCGTCACAAGTTGTTGAATTTCTGAAAGTCCGGTAAAGTTGCTGACGTGAAAGACAAACTTGTCACTCGGTTTGGTGGCCATGTCAATCAGCTCCTGGGCGACCACTTTGTCCCCGATTCCAATGGCAAAGATCTGAATCCCCTCGGCGCGCGCGAGCTCTGCCTCGGCAATCGTTTCCGTGAGGTCGTCTGACTGACCATCGGTCAGTATGATCAGCACGTGGGCGACGTGGGGTCTCGCGTTGTCGTGACCCAGCAGCTTCCTCCTGGCGTGGCGGATGGCCATCGGGGTGTTCGTCCGGCCGATGATGTGAGGAGCCCTGTTCATCATGGTGATGATGCTGTTGGTTGTTTGCTTGTCGGATAAATCCACTAACGTGATTGGGGCGTCGCTGTAGACGACCACCCCGACCCGAGTGGCGTCTGGTCCAATGTCAAAACCTTTGATGACCTGGTCAAAGTGTTCACGTACGTATTAGGACTTTATTCTTATATGAATCCAAATAAATTTATTGTGATTTTTTCTTACCAAAATGTTCAAAATATCAATAACATGTTCACAATATCAATAGAATGTCCACAATACCAATAAAATATTGCAATGTTCACAACAACAAAACTGTCTTTCAATAGAAGTGCAATGAAGACTATGATTTTGAGTTGCAACAGCTCAGAGGGACTTTATATGAAAAACGTTAAGACTTTATATGGGCTTTTGTTTAAAAGTTCAGGAACTAAGGTTGAATAAATTTGAACCTTTAAAGTATATGAACATTTGTTTCTTAGGCTATAAAGAACAATGCTCGAATCTTTGAGAACGGAAATATTTACATAAATATGCAATAAAGGGGAGGTTTATTGATGGTGTATACCGCATTGCCAGTTCTAACTATGTGCTATTAATAAAATATGATTATTTTCATTATAATATAAGCGGAATTTAGTAGCGTATTAGGTAAGCTGTCAAAACGCATTGGAAACAAGGGAAATGATCCATTTTTTTCTAATAGTTAAGGATAAATCATTATTATCTCCCTTATCAAAGCTTTTCACACTAATTAAAGAACTCAAGAAAATGTTACACACAAACAAGGAACTCGGTATTTATAATTAAGAATAATTAATTTGTGTTTTTTTTTTCTATAAATTTTATTATTTTCAACAATTATTTTGTAATGTCAAAATGTTGGAAAGTTGCCATAATTTTTAAAGTAAACTTTATATTAAGTCAGTGGTCATGTCATGCTAAGTCAGTGTCAGTGGTCATGTCATGCTAAGTCAGTGGTTATGTCATGCTAAGTCAGTGTCAGTGGTCATGTCATGCTAAGTCAGTGGTCATGACGTCATACTAACCTCTTGAACGAATGATATCTGCTTTTTAAAGTCAGGATTCCACATGCTGCTGGAGCTGTCCATGAGAAAGACCACGTCAGCTGAGTGCTCACGGCATTCTGAAAGGATGTGAGGTGAAGATGATGAGTTACTTTGTCTCTCGCTGTTAAGTCTCATTTGACATACTATGTACACGCTTTTAAGCATTCTCTAATCTACACACAAATTAATGATATTCTATAATCTACGCATAAATTACTTTTTTTTTAAATTATCGTAAACGTATTATATTCTATAATTCACGCGCCAATAATTGTATTCTATCATTTGGATATAATTAATTATAGTCTTTAAGTTACAGACATTTAATTCTATTCTAATATTTACTCACAATTAATTATATTCTACGATCTGACGATAATGCGCTGTATTCTATGACGTATATACAACTAATTGTATTCTATAACTAACACTCAAGTTATGGGAATTTATAATGTAGACTCAAGTCACTGAGATCTATGAGCTGCATATGTTATGAGTAGAATGATATGTTCCTTTTAAAGAAACCGATAAGCACACAAAAAATTCTTTTAAACGTATTATATTCTTAAACACCATATCTCACTGGATACGAAATTCCCTGAATTTTTTTAGCCTAAACTATGCGACCGATTTCTCGGTAGAGAAGTTCGCCCAACGTTTTGCTCACATTGCAACCGATGTTAACCAGCCATCTTGTTTATCATGCAGCCTCCCCGTGACTTCTCTTCAAACGAGATTCATACTGATGCATGGTCTCAAACTCATTAAATTAACTTTTTCTCCAACAAATTAAATTTATTAAAATCGTCACTGCAAATAAATATGACCAACACGATCAAATAAATATGACCAACACGATCAAATAAATATGACCAACAGGATCAAATAAATATGACCAACAGGATCAAATAAATATGACCAACACGATCAAATAAATATGACCAACACGATCAAATCTGTCATTCGTTGAATGTGGTAACAAGTTTTTCTAAGCTTTAAAAGTTTAAATCGGACGAATCTTCCGAAAAAAAAAATACATATAATTTGATACAACCGAAATTCGTTGGAACGCGACCGCGAAGCCCCCACTGTGACCGAACTTGACTTCGCTACTTTGAACGTCTGCCCTTTGCTCGCGCAGGCCTTTCTTTTTTCTCTACCGAAGTCTAAAACATGTGCGAACAATGGATCTGCTGGGATGGTAGCCTGATGAAGATGCGGGTTGCGTGCACGGACACACAAATTACATATTTCATCAACTGATATTTAATTTAATTATTATAACTAACATTTTTTTTCCATTATGTTACTATCAAATTCTTACCTGAAGATTCCTCACCACCGATTACATCTTCATCACTCGGTTCTGAGACTGAGGAAATACAAATTAAATGTGTACCATCCTTAAATTCTATCTGAATGTGACAAAGAAGACTTTCGATGGCATTACTTAATGTGACAAAAAAAAAAAGACTTTCAAAGGCATTAATGAAAGTAACAAAGGAGACTTTCAATGGCATTACTTAATGTGACAAAGAAGACTTTCAATGACATTACTTAATGTGACAAAGAAGACTTTCAATGACATTACTTAATGTGACAAAGAAGACTTTCAATGGCATTACTTAATGTGACAAAGAAGACTTTCGATGGCATTACTGAATGTGACAAAGAAGACTTACGATGGCATTACTTAATGTGACAAAAAAAGACTTTCAATGGCATTAGTGAAAGTAACAAAGGAGACTTTCAATGACATTAATGAAAGTAACAAAGAAGGCTTTCAATGGCATTACTGAATGTAACAAAGAAGACTTTCAATGGCATTATTTTAAGTGACAAAAAAGACTTTCAATGGCATTACTGAAAGTAACAAAGAAGACTTTCAATGGCATTACTTAATGTGATAAAAACAGACTTTCAATGGCATTACTTAATGTGATAAAAACAGACTTTCAATGTCATTACTTAATGTAACAAAGAAGATGCTCAATGGCATTACTTAATGTGATCAACAGACCTCCCAATATTATATTTAGTTAAACTTCCTCAACTTACTATGGCAAGCAGCACTTTGGAGTGCCTTCTGAATGCCCAGCAATGCCCTGTACTCGTCCACCTTGAACAGGTGTTGATTTGTGGGTTGGCTGGACACAGACTCCAGGACATGTTCATAGAGGCTCACATCCTGGCCAATGAAGACGCTGAAGATTTCTATCCCTTTACTTCGTGCGTCCGAAGCTTCTACGAGTGTGGGCTTGGTGTCTTGGAAGATCCCATCCGTGATCAGAATAACTTGGTGTTTAGCCCAGGGTCTGCCCCCGTAGGACGGCTCAAACATGTGTGTGTGCACAAAGTTCAGGGCCGTGTGCGTCATGGTCATCCCCTCGAGATGACGTATTTGGCTGACCGCATACTTGAGCTTGCTTTTGTTGCTGAACTCGCTGAGTTTAATGTTGACCTCGACATCCGTGCCGACCGACACCACGCCCACTTGAATTTGGTTCTGACCAATGGTGAAGGCGTCTATGACTGCTCGAATAAACGCCAGCTGATGTTGGAACTCGTCTGGTCTGATGCTGAAGGAGGAGTCCACAACAAACACGATGTCCGCTTGGTGAGTGAAACATGCGTCACCTGGTCCAAAAAAAATGGTTTATAATTCTATCGGGAGGTCAGCTTATTTATGTTTAATGGAGAGGTAAGGGAGAGATAATGGAGAGGTAATGGAGAGATAATGAAGATTCAATGGAGAGGTAATGGAGATGTAATGGAGCGGTAATGGAGATGTAATGGAGAGGTAATGGAGAGATAATGGAGAGGCAATGGAAAGATAATGGAGAGGTAATGGAGATGTATTGGAGAGGTAATGGAGAGATAATGGAGATGCAATGTAAAGATAATGGAGAGGTAATGGAGATGTAATGGAGAGGTAATGGAGAGATAATGGAAAGGCAATGGAAAGATAATGGAGAGGTAATAGAGATGTAATGGAGAGGTAATGGAGAGATAATGGAGAGGCAATGGAAAGATAATGGAGAGGTAATGGAGATGTAATGGAGAGTTGATGGAGACGTAATTAATTTAGAGAAACAGAGATTTGATGTAGAGATAACGTAAAAATTTGGCAGGGACAGTTAGGCTTTGCGATTTATGCATTACAATGATAGTTATGACGCTTAGACTGTGTTCCATATCACTAGAAACGAATAGGGAAAGACATTTCAGGAGCCTACACATGCTTACATACGGTTACAAAGGCAAATTAGAAATCAATGTAAATGGGTTTTTGAAATACCTGTCGAATTTTTATGTTTCGACATCTTTTGTAATATTCTAAAAGCCCTTTCCTGATTGTTAAAAGATGGTATAAGATATTTGGATCCTTTGTTTTAAACTTACCAAAGGGTAGGATAATCCCGGCGAAGATAATCTGAAATGGAGTAGATTAATTTATTGATAATTGATCTCAAATCTGGGGAAGAGGTGTTACAGTTATTCTACACTACACTTAGCTTAACGATATGTAGGCTTAATGGTGAGAAATGGACATTTAATGGGGGTCAATGTTACTACGGACCTAGGGCAAAATGTGACATGTTAATGGCTACTTTAAGACTGCGTGCTTCATGAACTATAACAGTTTGAACGCACGCAGCTCGAGCAATCGGAACACACACACGTAGCAATGTCAATCTGAGCACACACAGCTGTAGCAAGCTGAACACACACAGGTAATCGGTTTTCTTTGATTGAACTTAGTGAAATTGTCGTTGCGATAGCTTTGTAAACAAACACATTTTTGGCAATTCGTACGACTTTATTATTTATTTTTTTTTTATTAGTAAAAAAACAATCTGAAACATTGTATCAGACTGGTGAAATCTAATTATCATTACGAAGTTCAATACGGTATTTCGGTTCCGATGATATCTAATTATCATTACGAAGTTCAATACGGTATTTCGGTTCCGATGATATCTAATTATCATTACGAAGTTCAATACGGTATTTCGGTTCCGATGATATCTAATTATCATTACGAAGTTCAATACGGTATTTCGGTTCCGATGATATCTAATTATCATTACGAAAGGGAAACTCTGTCTTCCGGCTCTGTTTTGTTCTAATTTTTGAGGGGTAGAAAGACGAAAATGAAACAAAAATCAAATAAAGTTAAGATATTAATTTTTCACTGTTTTGATCCACAATTTCGTAACAAAATTTAATTATTTATTACATTATAGAAAATGTTACATTGTCCTTTATTATGTAAACGTATTTTCTCTTTATTATTTAAATCGTCTACAAGACTTTAAGACAATATAGAAGTTAGAATAGTTAGTCAACCTTCGTAAATAGTGAGTTTAGAGATAATAAAATTAAGCCCCGCCAAAAAATTCGAAAATTTGAGTTGTAAACCATATTCAGTCTTTTTAGAGGTAAATTGGTATCACATTGGTTCTAGAGGTAAAATGGCATAACAGTGGTGTTATGGGTAAAATGGAAACAACTTTAGGTTCATTAATGTTTAAAGATAAATATTTATTTTTTTTTAAAAAAACGTTGTTTTTTTTTCCACTTACCAGAAGAGAGGAGAGCAAAAGTCCCTTCATGTTTACCTCTGAAAAGTCCCTTGGACGATTTTTATCTGATAGCACGGCCTGAAAGTAAACAAACACACTAATCTGTGACGTGTTCCACCAGTGCCAGACACATGCTCTGCTCTCTCAGTACCAAAGCGTGCGTGCTCAATGACGTCCTTGGCATTGTTAGTTGTAACACACCGTATTTTATTCTTCACGTTAGACAAAACGTCCAGAAGACACTGCTGGGTTGTTGAACTGAATGTAAACATTTGAAACGGTTTGTAAAGAGGGGGGGGGAATGTTGAGCTGGAATAAAGGAAGGCTAACCACGGCGAGAAGGAAAAAATGCATCATACCCAAAACAATGTCTTTTAGATGTCTTTTTGTAAACTGGGTTATTTTCTCATTGTAATAGTTGTAACACACCGTATTTTATTCTTCACGTTAGACAAAACGTCCAGAAGACACTGCTGGGTTGTTGAACTGAATGTAAACATTTGAAACGGTTTGTAAAGAGGGGGGGGGGGAATGTTGAGCTGGAATAAAGGAAGGCTAACCACGGCGAGAAGGAAAAAATGCATCATACCCAAAACAATGTCTTTTAGATGTCTTTTTGTAAACTGGGTTATTTTCTCATTGTATGATATGTCATCATTGTCTGGTGCTTGAAACGAATATCTTGGTTTTACCCTGTGGTTTTACGAAACCAAGGAGAGGGGTGGGCAGTTGGGGGATGGCGCATCAGGGACGACATGTTGAAACCGACCCCCTCTAAAACTATGCCACATTGAATTATGTTTAACAAAACAAAGTAAGGAATGTGGCTACATCACTCTTTTGGATTGTTGGGGGGGGGGGGGGGGGGTGGTATGGGGGGGGTTTTTTTTTTTTTTTTTTTTTTTTTTTTTTTTTTTTATTTTTTTTTTTTTTTTCACACTCGTATGAAGAAGCATTTCGTCAGAAATTTAACAATTTATTGTTGGGTGATGTAAAGTTTAGAATCGACTTTCAGACTCTCCGACAATCAAGTTACTAAGCTTAGGCGCCTGAGATTATCGACACATTGAATCTGTTACAAGAAGTTGTCAAACTGAAAACATGCTAACTTACACTGGCGTGAATGATCAAATGTTTAAATGCTTATCACCTAGTTAATAACACGGTGCAATACAGTATCGGGATGCTGTATGAACTGTATTACACTGACAGTCAAAAAATATTTTTTTAAATTCGACAAGCCAAAAACAGCAGCAGCAGCAACCCGAGTGGGTTGGGCTCGTTAACCTTGGATGACAACCCATCTAGGAGGAGACACACTCTGAATTCAACCCCTGTGAAGGAGTCCGTAGGTTTTATTACATGGACGAAATGAAAATTCCGGCAGCTCCTGTGCCGTGGAGCGCATTAAGAGCTAAGTGGTGCACACGAAAGCCTGGGGGCCATCCGGTGCCTCACAGTCTATCTCACAAGACTTTATAAGCAATGGCTCCATAGGGGAAGAACAATTCACAATTTATTAAAACCTTAAATTTTTTTCCGGCATGCAACATTTGCAGCCTAATTAGTCCGACACAGTCCAACACGGGATGTTCAAATAGAATTGTCGTTCGCCGGAATTGTAAAAGTATGTCAATATTTACTTGAATTAAAAAAAAAAACAACTGTTGAATATTCTTTACTAATCTGCTACAGTAGACAACTATTTTAAACCTCTGGTCGTTCATTTCCAGATTACACAAAAGAATAATATGCTGGCAGATTACACAGTATCACAGTATACCATAACACAGCATACTGAAGTAAAATATAACATAGCACATTATACAGTGTACAGTATGCTATAGCAAATTATGCAATGTTATATCTTGACCAAGCCTTGTTATAGTATCGAAATAGGAGAGGACAAGAGAGTGAGGCTGGCGAGTTGCGCAAGTCAAAGGTCACTACTTAAGTAGCATATAGCCTTGGTCATCTTCGCATGCGAATGGCGAATAATACTATCAAAAAATTACATCCACACGAAATGCATGCAGTAACTACACTGAGCTACGCAGTAAGGTACCATAGCTGCAAGCTGCTTTGTTACTTATCGGATATTCCCAGAAGAGCTACGTTACATTTTGTTGTCAAAGGCAAGGCAATTTTTTTTGTTTAAATTCAATAAAATTTAATAAATAAATGATCTTAATGCCCTTTTTTGCAGCAGCAGCGCGCCCATTTGTTAAATTATTTAAACCTGGGCGCATCTCTGAACCCTCACATGACTACACTTCTGCATGTAATAGTTATAGAACCATGAATTAAAAATGCACAAAAATCACTTTTGAATGAATGAAGTAGAAACGAACTAACACTCCAGAGAACTCGTCGCATCCCAGGCTGAGCCCATCGCAAGCGACATTCGCACGTTCAGAGTGAAGCATTTCCAGACTACTCCCACGTCTGAAATATGAGTTGTCTTTTTATAAATGGAACTTAAAGTTGAAACTTTATCCAGCGGCTTCCAGTTAAAAATCCAAACGAGCCATAAATTCTAAGAGTTATCTGCCCCCCAAGTTCAGCGGTGGGTTATCACCCCATGACTGGCTGTGATACCCTCCGCAGACGTGTGGTATGATATTAAGAAACAAATGGAAGTGGAGGGTGGGAGCTGGGGGTTGTTCTCATTCTTACCTTTTCTATTTGAGTCCTCCCTTACACACAAACACACACACAAGGGGTAATTTATGTAATCCTTCTGCTTCCTAAATTTGTAAATTTTGTTTTATCGATTTCCGTTTGAGAATGTCAGCGGCTGGGTATGTGTATGTATAAAATGTTGATATTTCAGTCATACATGCTCAGGAGGAAACAAGGCAAGAAATAAGCAAAGAAATAAACAAAGTCTCTTAAATATCAAATAGCAGATTTAAAAAAAAAAAAACACACACACACTTTCATTTCAGTCAATTTAAATATGAATTGATAAATGCCAAATGTAAAAATGTATGAATTATTGTGATATTGGGGAAATGTACCGGTAAAAAAGTAACTATCAAAGCAAAACACACACGCGCGCTTTCTTTATCTCTCGAAAATCAACTTGAAAAGACAGTTATAATAATACAAAGACAGTTATAATAATACAAAGACAGTTATAATAATGCAAAGACAGTTATAATATACAGACAGTGATTATATGATGCTTGAGTTAGTGCAAATATGTTAACAAAAGATATCACATATGATAGTCACAAGCAGAATCTTATCACGTGTCATACTTTTAATATACTGTTCTGAAAATTAATTGACTTGCCACCCCCTGTCCTGCCGTGGGCACTTGACACCTTGTTATATAACCAGGCGCTAAACGTCTGTTAAGGCCGATCTTATCACCAACTAATAAGTAGGCCGTATTTTACAAACTGGTGGGTTTTGCTTCACGCATGGAGTGTGTTATAGACGGAGGTAATAAATTATCTTGCGCCGAGATTAAGTCAAGTCGTACAGACTCAGTGAGATAGTTAACCTCAAGTTCTATAATTTACTAACTTCGTATAAGTAACAACTTTTGATAATGTTTTTAGGCTTTAAGTTTCTAATGCAAAATATAATGATTGAATTATAATGGTATTTTTTTAAGTATATATTCTAAAAAGAAATTGCTCCTAAAAAGCACAATATGTCCCCTGCCCCCGTGTGAAAAGAAAATTAAACTTACCTAGGTCTTCAGTGAGCGAAATGTTGGCGGTATGTTGTCAAACTCCAAATAATTGTCAAATAATTGTAACGGGATTCTATAGTTGCACACTATGGAACAAAGCAAAGTCTCTCTTGCAGCCAAGAAATCACTTGTTAAGATTTCAATTTGTTCCCGGCAGATACTCTCGGACCAAAGTACATGTACCTTTTTATAGCGAGGATTCCACAAGGTTGAGCCAATCGGATTTCAAGCTTTAATATCATGAATCACCCTCGCGCTGACGTCACAGCGAAGAATGCCTTCACCGAACGTAGCGATGAGTGAGATTTCCGTTTCGGCCTTCGTTGTTTTGTTTGTCAACCTTTCCCCCTCCCCCCAACCCGTTCTCTCAACCCCGACCCCTTACCCTCCCTTCAACCACCTGACCAGGAAAAAAAAAAGCCTACCGCACAGATTCAGGTAGGTCGAGGCATGGGTCCTAACCCCTGACACAAAAATTTTGGAAAGTCTCAGTGTCATTCTGTGCGCTGCTGTAACGTAAAACTGAAGACGAAGACAAAGCATTGGTGTCAGAGGTGAATCTTCTTGAAATCACACTTTCACTGGCAAACGGAAGAATGTGTTGAGCCCCATAATCTTCGCAGCAAGAACTGGCATAAAATTTGGACACATAATACCACTGCACCGTTCCAACTTTGTTTTTTTGGGGGTCAAACATGCTTCATCTTCATCATAAATAAATGCGATCTTTAATTTTGTTTATAGGATGTACAGGTTGTACCTGTGACAAACTCTGTGACCCTAAGACACCCCCCCCCCCCACAAGCCCACGTTGTCTTTTATGCAATTGTTAATTGTACTTACACGAATGATACGGAATGTGGATTGACCTAACGGGCAGACGCCATTGTTACAGTTTACAGATGTGGACGGATTTTAGTGGAAATGAGTAAAAAAAAAAAAAAAAA
>CAXITT010000006.1:2762392-2793445 GCA_964033795.1 Lymnaea stagnalis
AAATTTGTTTGAAATAAATTTCGTCGACAGAAAACTCATCGACGGAAATTTGGTCGAACGGAAATTTGGTCGAACGGAAATTTGGTCGAACGGAAATTTGGACGAATTTTTTTTTTTTTTTTTTTTTTTTTTTTTTTTTTTTTTTTTTTTTTTTTTTTATTTTTTTTTTGTTTTTTTTTTTTTTTTTTTTTTTTTTTTTTTTTTTTTTTTTTTTTTTTTTTTTTTTTTTTGTAAAGGGGGGGGGGGGGTGACAAACTACCCACTCTGGGTGCCAAGCTAACAATAAAATGTAAGCATTCAGTGGAGTGGTTGGAAAGATGCATGTTTCTACTAGGTGTGGGTGGCTAACACAACACAAAGCTAATGATATCAACAGGATTGCAGAGATAAGCTGGTCTGGCCTGTGCGTGCCGTGAGCAAGGTAGCCCTGCTGCGTACCTTGATGGAGGAGACACAAACATGGTCTTGATCCGTTTGGATTACACCGATTTTTTTTTACATTCATTCATTTTTTTAAGTTGCCACTACTTTCCAAGCTCCTCAATTGCCATTACTTTCCCACCTCTTCCTTTGCCACCATTTTCCCACTTTCTCAATTGCCACCACTTTCCAACCTCCTCAATTGCCCCAACTTTCCCACCTCCTTAACTGCCACCACTTTCACACCTCTTCAATTGCCATCACTTTACGACCTCCTAAATTTACACCATTTTGCCACCTCCTCATTTGCCACCACTTTCAAGACTCCTCAATTACCCCCACTTTTCCACCACCTAAATTGCCACAACTTTCCAAACCTCGTAAATTGCCACCACTTTCTCACCTCTTCCATTGCCACCCCTTTCCCAGCTCTTCCATTGCCACCATTATCCCACCTCCTCAATTGTAACCATTTTCCCACCTCCTCAGTTGACACAATTTTCCCACCTCCACAATTGCCACCACTTTCCCACCTCCTCAGTTTCCACCATTTTTGCCACCTCCTCAATTCCCACCACTTTCCCACCTCCTCAATTGCCACCATTTTTGCACCTCCCCAATTGCCACCATTTTTCCACCTCCTCAATTTCCACCACTTTCCCACCTCCTCAATTGCCACCACTTTCCCACCTCCTCAAATACCACAAATTTCGCCAACTCCTTAATTGCCACCACTTTCCCATCTCTACAATTTGCCACCATTTTTCCACCTCCTCAATCGCCACCTTTTTCACATCTCCTCATTGGCCACCACTTTCCTACCTCCTCATTTTCCATCATTTTCCCAAATCCCCAATTGCCACCATTTTCCCACCTCCACCAATTGCCACCACTTTCCCACCTCCTCAATTGCCACCACTTTCCCACCTCCCCAATTACCACAAATTTCGCCACCTCCTTAATTGCCATCACTTTCCCATCTCTACAATTTGCCACCATTTTTCCACCTCCTCAATCGCCACCTTTTTCACATGTCCTCATTGGCCACCACTTTCTACCTTCTCATTTTCCATCATTTTCCCAAATTCCCAATTGCCACCATTTTCCCACCTCCTCAATTGCCACCATTTTTCCACCTCTTCAATTTCCACCACTTTCCCACCTCCTCAATTACCACCACTTTCCTGCATCTTAAATTGCAACAACTTTTCCACCCCATAAATTGCCACCACTTTCCAACCTCCTCAATTTCCACCACTTTCCCACCTCCTAAATTGCCACCAATTTCCCACCTCCTCAATTACAACCAATTTTGCCACCTCCCCAATTGCCACCACCTTCCCACCTCCCAAATTGCCACCACCTTCCCACCTCCTCAGTTGCCACCATTTTTCCACCTCCCCAATTACCACCACTTTCCCACCTCCCCAATTCCCACCACTTTCCCACATCCTCAATTGCCACCATTTTCCCACCTCCTCAATTGCCACCACTTTCCCACCTCCTCAATTGCCACAAATTTCCCAACTCCTCAATTGCTACCAATTTCCCACCTCCTAATTCTCACCATTTTCCCACATCCCCAATTCCCATCACTTTCCCACATCCTAAATTGCCACCATTTTCCCACCTCCTCAATTGCCACCACTTTCCCCCCTCCTCAATTGCCACCATTTTCCCACCTCCTTAATTGCCACCATTTTCCCACCTCCTCAATTGCCACCATTTTCCCACCTCCTCAATTGCCACCATTTTCCCACCTCCTCAATTGCCACCATTTTCCCACCTCCTCACCTGCCACCATTTTCCCACCTCCTCAATTGCCACCACTTTCCCACCTCCTCCATTGCCACCATTTTCCCACCTCCTTAATTGCCACCATTTTCCCACCTCCTCAATTGCCACCATTTTTCCGCCTCCTCAATTGCCACCATTTTCCCACCTCCTCAATTGCCACCATTTTCCCACCTCCTCAACTGCCACCATTTTTCCACCTCCTCAATTGCCACCACTTTCCCACCTCCTCAATTGCCACCACTTTCCAACCTCCTCAATTGCCACCATTTTCCCACCTCCTTAATTGCCACCACTTTCCCACCTCCTCAATAGCCACCACTTTCCCACACTCTTTAAATGATATGTCAGCAGCAAACCATCATGAATCTGATTTTGTCAAAAGCAAAAATTGTGAAACACAAAAAAATCTCAAATCTCAAGTTTTTTTTGTTTTTTCTTCCTTTTTGTCCTCCCATTGATCAAACTTCCTTTTTGTCCTCCCATTGATCAAACTTCCTTTTTGTCCTCCCATTGATCAAACTTCCTTGTTGTCCTCCCATTGATCAAACTTCCTTTTTGTCCTCCCATTGATCAAACTTCCTTGTTGTCCTCCCATTGATCAAACTTCCTTGTTGTCCTGCCATTGATCAAACTTCCTTGTTGTCCTCCCATTGATCAAACTTCCTTTTTGTCCTCCCATTGATCAAACTTCCTTTTTGTCCTCCCATTGATCAAACTTCCTTGTTGTCCTCCCATTGATCAAACTTCCTTGTTGTCCTCCCATTGATCAAACTTCCTTGTTGTCCTCCCATTGATCAAACTTCCTTTTTGTCCTCCCATTGATCAAACTTCCTTTTTGTCCTCCCATTGATCAAACTTCCCCTGAAAAACAATTCAAAGGAGCAATGCAATCTTTTTTTAAAAGATCAAATACTAAAAGAAAATCAAGGTTAGGAAATGTAGATACTTTTAATTCAATTGATTTTTCACATGAGATTTAACACTGCCTTTCTAATAGTAACTGTAGCAGTCTAGCATGTTCAAGAACGGTAAAGGGGTGGGGGTGGGGGGAGTTGAGGGAGGGGCCGGCTCTTTTCAAATTGCGGTTTGGGTGGGGGGGCGAGGGGTTGGCTATGGGCTGTAAAGGTCAGCTCGACTTTTNCTACTAGATTCCATATACGGGAATGGCGTTGGTGGTTGTTTTTGTTTTTTTTTTTGGGGGTGGGGGGGGTGTTTCCGGAAGTTCCTGACTCGACAACTAAATCGTTACGCCTAAGAATAACAAACATGTCCTGGCCTGGGTGGGGGGCATTGTTATGCGCTATTTTTAACATAACACCGACAAATGAAGTCTGACCCTTTGTGAGCCTGCTTTCCTTAATGGGCTGCAGTGCGGTGGCTGTTGAAAGGTTCTTAAGGTGTTAAGGGGTGGGGTTAAAGAGAGAATGCTGCTCAAGAAGGGCGGAAAAAAGAAAACGAGCTTGCAATGATGTCATGAATATTAATAGTTTTTTTTTTTTTTAACATGCTAATGAGCACATAGTAGAGATGGAGAACTGTGTCCCTTAAAATACGATAGCCTCACAGTACATAAAGTGGCCAAACATCATCACCAACAAAGCCTTAACTGGAAAAGGACATACCAAGAGCCAATTGCTGAAGACATTCATAAGGAAAAGATGGAGGTGGATGAGGCAGACTATTCGTAAACCGCCAGATAGCATGACCAGACGATCCTTAACATGGAATTTGCATGGGAAAAGTGTGGAGGCAAGGCAAAAGAATCTATGAAGACGCGAGCTAGAGGCAGATACACTAAGTATGGATACACCTGGAAGCAACTGGAATGGAACGCACAGGACCGTGATGAATGGAACATTCTTGTAGACGGTCTATGTCCCACACGTGATAAAAGTCATCAATTAGTCTGTAATTATTGTTTAGAGACAGTCGACAATTATGTAAATTTTTAGATAGTCTCCGATATGTCAACGTTCCCCAGCGCAAGTGATGAAACATTAGGCTCAATATCACTGGAGACATTGAGACACTCAATATCACTGGAGACATTGAGGTACTCATTATCACTGGAGACATTGAGGCACTCATTATCACTGGAGACATTGAGGTACTTATTATCACTGGAAACATTGAGGCACTCATTATCACTGGAGACATTGAGACACTCATTATCACTGGAGACATTGAGGTACTTATTATCACTGGAGACATTGAGGTACTTATTATCACTGGAGACATTGAGGTACTCATTATCACTGGAGACATTGAGACACTCATTATCACTGGAGACATTGAGGTACTCATTATCACTGGAGACATTGAGGCACTCATTATCACTGGAGACATTGAGGTACTTATTATCACTGGAAACATTGAGGCACTCTATATCACTGGAGACATTGAGGCACTCAATATCACTTGAGACATTAAGGCACTAATGATTCAAGACAGATACGTAGCGAGGGTGTTTGGTGCCCGGGGACAAGTTTCGCACCCGGGGCAAGACCCATTTTAAAGCGCCCCTTTTCTTCAACTCTCAAACCCATTATTTTTACCAATAATATAATATCAAAGAACATTTTGGCGCCACTAACTAGCTGGCGCCATGGGTCATCTGTCCCCCCTCCTCCCCTGCCCCCCTCGCTACGCCTCTGATCCAAGATTAGTATTAATATTATTTTCATTATACTGCTATGGTTAGTTCTAACCATTTGCGTGCGTCCATCGTCCCAAGATAATTTTAGAACATGATCCGAGACATTCCCCAGGTTTGAGAACTTGTATGCGGATGAAGGATTTCAGTAGAACCTTGATTTCAAACAAGAAAAAATTAAAAGGACGCCTTGATGCTAACATATTCAAAGAAACAGAATTAATTTGGACGAAAGAGTCAAGAAGGAGACTCATTTTTTTTGTCCACAATGGTTAAATCGTTATGAGATAAAGTTTAACATATTTCTCGCGTCTGGAAAAAAAGAAGTGGCGCAAGACATTGGAATTCTGCGCCGTGCTTCATCCTATCTATTTTGAAGTTCATTGGTTAAAATTGGGCTCAGACTCCCTGCAAGAATGATTTCGACATGAATGCGGATCTTAGAGTAATACTGTACAGCGAGTGATGAGTGACTGCCTTCAGCGCAAACATCCAGCCAACTGCTTACACCCAAAATCCTGAAGCCAAGGAGATGGATGATTAGCTCTGGGAGATTTCCCACAAGAAATTAATGGGGTCAGTTGGAACACAATTGCCTCAGAACATTAAATGTGAAGAAAGAGTAAGACGATACGTTTATATAAAACAGGGACGATAATCGGT
Source organism: Lymnaea stagnalis (assembly GCA_964033795.1). Lineage (NCBI taxonomy): Eukaryota > Metazoa > Mollusca > Gastropoda > Lymnaeidae > Lymnaea > Lymnaea stagnalis. The sequence goes on from CAXITT010000006.1 coordinate 2,767,926, forward strand.
GTTGGGCTGTTTAAGTTTCAATCCAATTATCTCTTTCGGACGAATGCGAGAAAGAAATGTCTGCAATTGTTATTCGTGAAAGCGAAATTTAGTGTGGGCAGTAGCGCCTGCCAGTAATTCCCAGAATCATCAGACATAACGGGTCATTAGTAAGTGGTCGATAATAAAGGCAATAAGTAGGTGACGGGTTGTAATGGCAAGAAGTAAGTGGCCGTTTGTTAAGCGGCAAATAGTAAGGGACGTTAGTAATGGACAAAGTATAACCCACCCCACTTCCTGTTACAAAGAATCCTCTTATAACTCTGACGTTTAAGTTCCTACGTCCACCTACCGATCTCATGTGCCCAAATTCAGAATCAACATTAGTAATATACATTTATAGATGCCATGACTTCAGTCATAGACGTCCAAAATTTAGTGATCAATTTAGAATTAAATGAAAGAATCAAATGAAATAATTTATAGAAAGAATGAAATGAAAGACTTAAATGCAAGAATCAAATGAAAGAATTTAAAAAAAAGAATCAAATGAACGAATCAAATGAAAGAATCGAATGAAAGAATTAAATGAAAGAATCAAATGAACGAAACAAATTTAAGAATCAAATGAAAGAATTAAATGAAAGAATCAAATGAAAGAATTAAATGAAAGAATCAAATGAAAGAATTAAATGAAAGAATCAAATGAAAGAATTAAATGAAAGAATCAAATGAAAAAATTGAAACCTATTATTAGGATGATTTAAATAATTCTCTCCGCGTAACTTCTCGTTGGAAAGGGGACCATGCTCCCGGACAGAAGATCCCACAATGACGCATTTATGTGCCACTGCCCAATTTGTAAAATGTGAGTGTGTGATCGTATCTGCATGAAACTGATATCTCTTTAGAATGCTCCCAGAGTTTCGCGTTTTCAAAAGTAAAATAAAAGACGTTCCGCGACGCACTAAATAACCTTGTTACAGTATTTGGAATAGCGTGGAATGAAACCGGACAATCTGTCATTGTTTTGCCGACCACGCAATGCCAAAAATGCCGTGGACATTAGCAAATATTACGTCACTGTAGGTTCCTACTGACAGGAATTCCCCTACGCTATGACTTCCATCTCACCACGCCAATTGTAATGTTTTCGTGACCTCGATGACCCGGAAATATCAATGCCTGCATCCAAATAAGAGGGTCCTCAAACATTGGAGCGTGGGGAAAAATAATTAACCAATTTAAATTTTTTAGGCTCCGGATCTAGCCCTAATTTAGCGGTGTGCTGGGGCCGGCTCGGTCCGGTTTTGGCGAACCAGTTGTTACATTTTAACTATTCAACCAAACAGGTTGTACAAAAATTTCAAAATAATATATATATATATACATACTTATTAGAGGCACAAAATATTCCAAAGACCAAATAAATAGAAATATACGAAATAATTGATCTTTACACTTAAAATTGAAGTTGTCAATGTTTCGGAAATTATTATCTCGCTATTAATGTGTGGATAATTGTGGCGCTTGCTTGCGAAAGCAATGGATTCACTTACACTGGGGCGATTATGGCACTCAACTGATACATCGAAGATTTTTTTCTACAACTACAAAAACTAACCGCACCTGCTTGTGTTTATTAGCGGCACACAGCAGAACATATTAAACACACGAGCACATCACTGCACATATTAAACATACGGGCACACAACTACACATATTAACATACGCTTTTGTTTTAAACAGTCATTTTCTCTGGTGAATACTTATGTAATAACAATGTATCTTATAATTGTTTCGAATGTCTGTGGATTCCAAAAAAAAAATAATTCAAATTGTTCCTATCAGTTTTAGTTTTTTAAGAAATTGAATGTATGAATCTAAGGGTTACCGGAAATTTGTTTGAAAGACATTTCGTCGACAAAAATCGATCGACGGAATTTTGGTTGAACGGAAATTGATCGAATGGAAGTTTGGTCGAACGGAAGTTTTGTATTTTTTTTGTTTTTTTTAGTTCACCCGATCAAATTCTCGTCAAATTTCTTTTCGAACGCATTATACTATATAGTAAAAAAAAAATAATGATACGGATTGACAACAAACTCTCTGTTCTCTTGCACAACTTTTTCTGACATTCCTGCCCCTTCCTATCTAACCGAACTTCTCTCTGTCTATTCACCCCTTCGACAGCTTCGCTCCTCCGCAGACGCGCGTATTCTTTCTGTCCCCAAGACTCGCACACAAAACATACGGTGAACGATCTTTCTCTTTCTGTGCCCGCCAAACAATAAAATTCTCTTCCAGTACACATCCGCAATATACCGACCAGCACAGCCTTCAAAACTGAACTCAAAACACATCTCTTTAAACTCTACTATCCTAACTGATTCCCTCCTCTGACCCGACAAACGATGCTGCTGGGTGCCGTCCATGGCTGACCTGTAAATCGTTATGGAATGTGTGGAGTGAATATACATTTGTTTAGTTTTATTTAATTAATGTATGCTACTTTTTAAGTTCATGATTTAAGATTGTTGAATTGTGTGCACAGCGTGGTGAGCCCAGCACTAGGCTAGGGTACAGCGCTATATAAAACCACTAATAATAATAATAACATGTATATATATTGTTTAATATTCTCTATTAATATGAATAATTACTGTCCTATCAATTCACGGTAACTTAATCGAATCCATGTCTACTAAGTCAAACCATGACATCCACAAATAATATGAAAGCGGATATGATATTATGAATCCTGGGGCGTAGCAGACCAGGGGGTACCAGGATCTTGAACCCCCCCCCCGCCCCCCGCTGGCGTAGAAAATGTTTAAAAATAGTATGTAGTGCTCAAAGGATGGCTAAGGTTAGACCCCTCTGTCAAAAAATTCCCTCCGCCCCTGAATGAACCAACTCATTTTGCTCTTTTCTCTCCGAAAATAAATCGTTTTTTTTGGGTTTTTTTTTTTTTTTGCGTTCTTTTTCTGCCTTTTTTACAGCGTATTGTACATAGGCCGCCCCCAAGAATTGTTCATTTATTTGGGTTTGGCCACAAGTCTTCATATCTCTTCTTGAAGGAGAGGAGCCCTCTTTTTTTTCAGGGCTGAAATTTGTGAGTTTATTTTTGTTGACGTCTCTGTAGCAATTTGTTTTTACGGGTGAAGTAGCTGGCCACACGCTAACTCTCCTCCTAGCTGGCCACACGCTAACTCTCCTCCTAGCTGGCCACACGCTAACTCTCCTCCTAGCTGGCCACACGCTAACTCTCCTCCTAGCTGGCCACACGCTAACTCTCCTCCTAGATGGCCACACGCTAACTCTCCTCCTAGCTGGCCACACGCTAACTCTCCTCCTAGATGGCCACACGCTAACTCTCCTCCTAGCTGGCCACACGCTAGCTCTCCTCCTAGCTGGCCACACGCCAACTCTCCTCCTAGCTGGCCACACGCCAACTCTCCTCCTAGCTGGCCACACGCCAACTCTCCTCCTAGATGGCCACACGCTAGCTCTCCTCCCAGCTGGCCACACGCCAACTCTCCTCCTAGCTGGCCACACGCCAACTCTCATACTTTTTCACCCGGGCTTGGGACCGGCCTTGGCGGAGTTTTTTTTTTTTCTTCTTACCCCATATAATTAATACGTTGGGTCTGCGTACCAATGAACGGAATAGTAAGGTGACCCTGCAGATAGCCCCCACGGAGGAATGATCAAGCTTCAGACTCAGATTTCATTGGTCACTGTCTCCAAGCACCGGATAAGACCAAATAGACGGATGCACGAGACAGTGTTTAAATAGCGAGTTTTATTATCAGATGACCAGAGATGGGGGTTTCTTATAAGATGACCAGAGATGGGGGTTTCTTATAAGATGACCAGAGATGGGGGTTTCTTATAAGATGACCAGAGATGGTGGCTTCTTATAAGACGACCAGAGATGATTTTTTTTTAAAAGATGACCAGAGATGGTGATTTCTTATAAGAGGACCAGAGATGGTGATTTCTTATAAGATGACCAGAGATGGTGATTTCTTATAAGAGGACCAGAGATGATGATTTCTTACAGGATGACAAGAGATGGTGGTTTCTAAAATGATTAAGGAAAGTCTCGCATTAAAACTTACTTTTTAAAAGTCCTGTTTTAATGAGATAGCATCACCATTGATTTTGTACTGAGAGTCGTTAAATCCCGTGAAGAATTGTATTTTATTTATTGCTTCCAAGCACGCGAATATCCTGTCACCGTCCTCTGCGGGCAATGTTTATAAATATATTTATAGTCATTTATATCAAATAATTTAATAGAAGTTTGTGATAATTCATAAAGGCTTTCTCGTATTGAAACATACAGTGCCATTCAAAGCCTCAAGCGAACTTAACATAGGAAATTACCAAGACGCGTCTTGTACTTGTCTCAGGCCTTAGGGAGTCATGAAGTCGTCTTGTTATCTCCAAAGTCATAAAAAGTCATATAATGTGGTCAACCGCGATGTTAAACAGCGCATTCGTCAATCAGTTCTAACATGTTTTATTTGCCTAACTTGGTATTGAGAATTAAATTTTATCTTTTAAAAAAACTCTTTTTTTCCGATGTGTTATTATTTTATGAGATGCACTTCCTGTTGGCGTGCGCGACAGTGCGTCTCGTGTTAACTTGTCGGTCAAGAGTTTGAGATTCCCTTGCTGTTATTTTAACAAGTTTGAGATTCCCTTGCTGTTATTTTAACAAGTTTGAGATTCCCTTGCTGTTATTTTAACAAGTTTGAGATTCCTTGCTGCTATTTTAACATGTTTGAGATTCCCTTGCTGTTATTTTACCAATTAACAATTCACAGCCTTCCCCCCCCCCCATTTTTCCACTCCCACCACTTACCAGTGCCAAAGTATAATAGGGCCTTGCAATAAGGTCACAAGGCGGAGGCAAGGTCACACGATACAGGCAAGCATGCCGGAGATAGTGACGGCCCATAACTCCAGCCTGAAGTTCAGCAAGTGCTGGCATGTCTTACATACTCTGTGTGAGTGATCTTTTAGCAGGGCCTTGGCAGCCCTACCCCCCCCCTTCCAAGCGTGATTAGATTATAAAGGCATTTACGCATCCACACGCTATGAACGGTAAAAACAGTATAAGCCGATCTAATGAAATAACAAAGGACAATGAAAGAAGAAGATTATTCTGTGCTGCATTTTATCCCCAAGGTGCAAGTAAGTTTCTTTTATAAAAATAAATCCTGTTAGGCATCAAAGCCCTAAGTTGACCCACTTCTCTTCTAGGAAAAAAAAATACAGTTTCGCCCCCTGCTTATTGTTTTATGCCATTGTATCTGATAACCCATCCTGTGCTGCCCGGACGACGTCTATTTGATCCATATAACTTCCATAGGCGGCAGTCGGTTCTACATTGTAATTTTTTCCACCTAATCCCCTCAATACAAATATGTTATTTTCTTTCAGAACACAGATCAAGTGTGTTCCTATATCTCAATAACGTCCACTAATTGAATCAAAAGTTAAAACTATCATTTAATCGTATTCTGATCCCCGCGAAGGGGTGGGTCTGCAAGATTTGAGGACTACAACTTCCCTTTTGAATAAGTCTAACATTCCAGCGCTCTGTGAGTAAAGATGTATGTCTTAAATGATTACACCCGATAGAGCGAAAGCGTATTATTTGCGTTGGATTAAGTGTTAGAAAGAGTTTAATGGCGTCTTTAGGAAGTTTTCGTAAGAACATTTCCCGTAGCTGCACAGCGGTGCTAGCAAAGGATCACCACAATAATCAGATTACACAAAGGGTGGATTTGTGTGTTATTTTGATAAGGTGGAACTTAGACGGCGCAGATGACATCACTACCCGAGGGGCGAAAGTGGTGAGGATTGTCTTATCACAGACACTGAAGATAATGGGAGGCATTTGCTAGAGGGCGTACAAAACTGAATGATGCTGTAGAATCGACGAGAAAAATAAGGGGAAAAATAAGGGGAATGGTTGCAAATAAAGTAGTTCTTAAAACAGCTACGTGATATATATATATTTATATATATATATATGCCATCTTTCCGTCTGCGGGAGACGATAGATTATCTTTATTGCTTGCAGCTCTTGGTGTCGCTGGTGAGACCAATCCTCGAATGGCAGTCTCTGTTACATTTCCCACACACGAATGCGGTGGAGCAGTATTTACCGGCCTTCCTCCTCACTCTTTTTGCAGCTGTTTCTGTCCTGTTTTGCTCCTCGGCATGTAGTGATCCTGCCTTCATGATGTGCCGCCATGAGGATCGATCCTCTGCCAGCTCCTCCCAGTTTGGGATGTCGATGTTGGCCGACTTCATGTCTTTTTGCATGTCTAAGTATCTCAGACGAGGCCGTCCAACTGACGCTAGCTCGCTGTATAGCACGTCCTTTGGTATGCGACCAGGTTGCATTCGCTTGACGTGTCCAAGCCAGCGGAGGCGTCTTTGGATTAACATGGCTGGGACGCTACACATGTTTGTTTGGGACGAGACATCCGTGTTGGGGACTTTGTCTTGCCATTTAATGTCAAGGATGTGGCGCAGGCATCTGAGGTGGAAGCCATTGAGCCTTCTTTCGTGGTTAGAGTATGTGGTCCACGACTCGCATCCATACAGGAGTATGCTCAGTTCGCAGGCCTGGTACACCTGCAGCTTATATATACACACACAGGCACTGCCGGTCATCTACTGCATCCTGGTATATTTCTTGTAGTCCTGACCAAGTCTTGCCAATTGGACCAAATAGGAATGGACAAGAGAGGGGGGCTGACAAGTCGGGCTACTCTCCCTCACTATAAACAAAAGCACAGCTCAGGCCAATTCTACTGCTCAAGTTGAATGTTACCTTGGTCATCTTCGCGTGCGAAAGACGAACAATGTATATATATATATATATATATATATATATATATATATATATATATATATATATATATATATATATATATATATTGATTATACTCTAAAAATCTAAAAATGTGTATAGTTGTATTTGAGTATTTGCATTTTATGTTATACTACATTAGATGGTCATATACGTTTAATAGCATTGTGCTTTTAAATAAAGAGGGAATCAATAATCATTTAAATCTAAAATTGTACCATTTGCTGGCTTCCGGCCTCTTCAAATGTCCGTGTCCTTTTTTGTTCCTGCCAACTGGACACGAATTTCGTTCGATTGATTTACATGTGATCTAATTGGAAACTTACATAATTGTGTACAGAATGACGGAAAAACTTTACCGCTTGACATAAATAAGAGACAGGGTGACATCAGAGTAGACTGACATGAGAGAAGGTTGTATTATATCACGTTGGCAACAGAAAATGCTGGTCACCAGAGCAATGTGTCACGAGAGCAATGTGTCACCAGAGCAATGTGTCACCAGAGCAATGTGTCACGAGAGCAATGTGTCACCACACAAATGTGTCACCAGAGCAATGTGTCACGAGAGCAATGTGTCACCACACAAATGTGTCACCAGAGCAGGCAGACTCTTTAAGGCTATTAGGAAGTCTGAAAAAGGAGAGGGTGGCACCATGAGTTTACTGAACTGGGTAACACAACCCTCGTGACGCCACGTACTTTATCAACCAATAGCTCCACCTCCCCCGATTTTCTCTTCTTGGTCCAACGAGCTTGGATATTGACAGATCGAGCCAACGATCAGAGTTCATTGAGATATGACAGCAGAATTTATTAATTTTGTTTAAATATGATGGGCATCATCTCCTATAAAAATTAAATTAATTTCTTTGAAATCTGCAAAATATTTATGACAATAACTTAGTCGTGTCTAATGTCTTTGGGGTCAGCTCTGAGAGAAGCATTGGTTGTTTTTTGTTTTTCTTTAATACCACGTTGTCCAGCAGCTGCTAAAGGCGACTCACACACTTGCATTGTAAAAATCAAAATCATGTTTCAGTTTTTACCCAACCGACGACGGCGATAACTGAAAAAATTAAAAAAAGCAAAGATATGAGGCATTCAATTAAACCAAGGTTTGGTGGCCATCTTGAAGGTGAAGCTTTCGATAATTTACAAGTCGTAAACCGTGTGCACAGACGCACCGAGCGCAATCCCGTAGAAACATTACGTTTATTTGACTAAACGAAGCTCATGAAAACAAAAACATAAAATAAATAATAACAGATTCGACTTCTCAGCACAGCGATAACCCTGTCTGTGCAACGCATCAAAGTCTATACATTTTAAAACTATATATATTCTTCCTTGGTAATACTTGAAACTATTTCGATTGTTTTCAATTCCAGTTACTCATGAGTTTTTTCAGAGTAAATAAATGATATGATTTCATTTCCTATTTCTGCGTCCAGTAAATGTTTATAAAAACAATGTCGGCGGTTCCACGCTAAAGTATATTCATTGCTTTAGATGGAGATTGATTTCGACTTGCTAAGCAAATCTATCTTGCGTTAATAGCAGCCCCTTCCCCATATGTTCCTTGTTGTGTCTCACTGATGTCTATCCCTAATTCTTTTACAAGGCTGATCATTTTGATTTTTTTTTTCTTCAAACTTAATAAAAATATTTTTGTTTAAAAACGCCCCCACTCCTCAATGTATTGAACATTTTACCGCCCCCTGGGACATCCCGACTGGAGGATGTACCGACTACTTTGAGAACCACTCACTGGTCTGTACAAAAACTCGAACCAATGGAATGGCTTTGCATGCTGGCTATATGATGCACTAGCCAATAATTAATCTTTATTCTTTCACGTACTCACTGACTTACTCAATGGGTCCAACGCGTTTGTCGTAATGGGGCAAAGACATAACGCCAAACATCAGTAACGAAGAAAATTATTTATTTTTCTAAACTTCCTTTGAATTTCTTCTACTCGAGCTATCATGAAGGTCTCGGGTTGCCCTAAAGAACGTGTGAATATGATAGCTAGCTGGCTGAACATGGCCGATAAGGAGATGTTTATTGTTTAACAAGACAAAATGTCCGGGTAAAGAAACAGATCCACTAATTAATCATGTTGTTTATCACACATTCAAAATAAATCAAATTAATTTAAGGGACTTTATCTCGTTGCAATGTTCCCACTAATGTCCTCAAATCCCAATTTTTTTTTTTTAATATTTTTTTTTTATTAACATTGACTGCACTATTTATACTTTAAAAACGGGTTATATATAGTTTTATGATTTTATAAATATTACGTATGCGAGCGACACAAAACATCTATGAATCAAGCGACTTTCACTTTACTACTACTTACACAAATATGACTATTTGCTTGACCACTCCGCTGGTTTCATCTCTTTATCTGGTGTGACTGCAACATTCTCTTTCATGAATTCTTATGTGAAAATCTGCCAACCACGAACAGCTTTAGGCATGTTACGACGTCTAAGTAATGATTACATTTTGAACAAATAAAACCATGTTTAGTTCCACTTCATCTTCATCAGATTCAGTCAGTGGGTTGTGTCCTACGGTCCTAATAGATTCGTTTTTAAAAGATGATACCCACAGGCAATACCAAACATGAAAAAACTTCAATGGTTCGTTTACTTTGATGCCTACACAATGAAAGAATTTCAATGGTTCGTTTACTTTGATGCCTCCACAATGAAAGAATTTCAATTGTTTGTTTACTTTGAAGCCTCCAAAAACCTACAACGATATATGCGCCAATAAATAGAACTGAAATCTGTTGTTATGATGTAAAGAAACAAGAAATATCATCTTTAATCGTTGTATTTTTATTTATTTTTCAGAATATAATCGAATCCAATTATCATCTTTATTGATTATCAAGTTTGACCTCAACCGAAATTAAAATAAATTATTTAAATTATCTGTACAACAAATTATAAATATATTTGAGTCATTGTCTTTTCTTTTCCCTTGGTGTTATTCAGGTTTTTTAATAAACAGTAACGAGCACCTTGTGTCTTGATTTCTATTAAGAGCCTCGAAATCTATGACGAATTGTTTAAAACGGACGCCTAGATTTGTGTCTGCTCCTGTTCAAATGTCTCTAATAAATAAGATACTCATGGTGACAAAATTCACTCTCTATAAAAATGAAGTTAGTCATTATGAACTTATTCGCTGTCTATAATAAATAAGTGAGTCAATATGACAAAATTCGCTGTTGAACAGAAATGCCATAACAGAGCGATGCATAATGACTAAGGGACTGAGATACAGTCAACAGATGTTAAGTCCATTTGGGTGGGTGGGGTGGTCATTGGGGCAGGCTTAAAACGAGTGATCTATCACAGTCGTCCTTCTGTAAATGTGTGTGCGTGTGAGTGTGTGTGTGAGGATTCTCAATTTATTATAGATATTGACTTTGCAAAAGTTATATTAATATGAGTGACTAGCAAATTTAGGGGATACATCCAACCCATAAACACATGCCCTCCCACACACAACTACATTCAAAACATATGCACGTGTACTCCCATAAATAAATATTCATCCAACACACAAAGACGTGTGAGGACACAAATCTAACGTTGCCGTCAAAATCCTGGCCACTCACGTCCATATCAGCTGTAGCAACCATAGAACCAACTCATTATAAACATAGCTTTAGATTTAGACTTGAGGGTGGAGGATGTTCGCTTCAACAAGCGTTCCAAGAAATTAAGTCTTCAAGAAAGAATGTGGGCCTGGAAAATACCAATCTGTGAGTCCCTTCCTAGGAACACAGTGTAGTGTTTCATGTATGTGATATCTTATTGCCTTGTTTTGTTACCACGTAATCTGTTTTCGTAATAGTAGGAAAACACGTTGAATACATTCATAATAATCATTTTTTCAATACATTAGTTTGTATCCACCATTGTTCAATTAATACATTTCCGTATCATATTGTTATTCATAAACTTAATCTAATGTGATGTATATATTATTTAGGCTTATGTTTAATAGAGAAAGACTGAGCCTCCTATTTATTAAATGACTTAATATATTTTGTTGAGAATCGCTTTATCGATATCCTGCATGGACAATCTTTAAGGAATTCCCCTTAATCCAAGAATAATATAATATATTTATATATATATATATATACACACACATATATACACACACACGCACGCACGCCCGCATACGCACTCACAAACTAACACACACTCATGCTTGATTGTATGAACTACGTTCAAATTTTTTGTAAAACAGAGTAGCTTGCCCGTGGTTGCCGCCTACTTTTACCACTTTGGCTTGGTTCCAAAAATCATGTTTGTTGTTTCTAAACTCGATTCCAGTAAGTTAAGTAGGGTTAATTAAAAAAGACCCAATAATATATTTTAAAAAAAAAATAAAATGTATACTTTCACTCTGAATAATTTCTTTCCTCTTAATTCACGGTGACGTCATCCGATCCATGTTTACTTAGCCCAACGTTGACAACCACAAATGATATGAAAGCGGAAATGATGTGCATCAACCCACTATGCTCTTTTCTCTTTTCAAAAATAAATATATTGTTTCCTTCGTGAACTTATCCCATAAGTGACATGACGCCCCCCTCCCCCCCCCCACTTTTTAGCCCACTCCAGAACACCCATTTGGAAGCTGACCAAGAACTCCACTCCTTAGAATCATGTGGCACCGCATTAAGGTTTCTTGTTTAAACATTGAGCTATTTAAATTAGACGACGTAATGACCACATTGCACATACCAAAATTCTTGACAAGTCCAAGGCCTTGGCTAATTTTACCGGGAATCCCAGTCTTACCAGCACCAGGGTCAGAACGGGATGGGCGAAAACCTGGGATGCATCATTTTCTATTTTAAAAAAAAAATCAAATAAAGATGTAAGAAGGTGTGAAAATATGTTTTAAAGATGTTTTTCTTTGGTAGAACTTGAAGATGCCTGCTGTTTTATTAAGAAGCAAATTTTCCCGTGACGTAGCTAGAAATGGTGACGTCGGGGTAGTCCTTGACTTTGCTGCTCCCCTCGCCAGACAGTACACATCCATAGAACATTGGCGGATACAGGAATGATGAGACTTTAGCTCTCTATTAAAGTATTTAATTTACATACACACTTACAGAGAGAAGGGACAACGTATGGGAGAAGGTTAGAGAAGGGACAACGTATGGGAAAAGGTTAGAGAAGGGACAACGTATGGGAGAAGGTTAGAGAAGGGACAACGTATGGGAGAAGGATAGAGAAGGGACAACGTATGGGAGAAGGATAGAGAAGGGACAACGTATGGGAGAAGGTTAGAGAAGGGACAACGTATGGGAGAAGGTTAGAGAAGGGACAACGTATGGGAGAAGGTTAGAGAAGGGACAACGTATGGGAGAAGGTTAGAGAAGGGACAACGTATGGGAGAAGGTTAGAGATAACGATAAGGGATGCGAGTATGGGGATTTAACCCATGAAATATATGGGGGTCATGATGACCTTTTTGGAGATGTTGGGGTGTTTAGCGAGACTTTATAAGGATGAGGTGGATGGGAGGTGGATGGGAGGTGGATGGGAGATGGTTGGGGTGGGTAAGTGGAGGGGTGGCAAGGAGATAGTCGTGGGGAGATGGCAGCCGCAGGGTTTCTTTCAAGCATCGCTCCCGGGGGGGGGGGGGGGGGGAGAGGCGCTGCCCACGGGGAAAGTCAAGTGCCCCCTGGAGCAAAATGGGTAAATACAATAGAACGATTATATATTTTTTAGCAAAAAAGTATAAATAGTAATTTTAAACATTTTGAAAAGAATAGTGGCGGTTGCCTTCATTGGATTACAATCTAATCAGTGAAATCTATTTAATATCGCTAGACTCGATACATTTGATGGTCTGTAAACTTAAGTTTAAGGCTAATTTTTTTTAAAAGGCTTGTAGTATTCGATTATAAATATCGTACTGGGCACCTGATTATAAGCCGATGTCTTAATTCTCGGGGTTCGCACATATCGATATTTGTATTTATTTTGTTGTTGTTGCAACTTCACAGATTTAAAGACTTTAATAACCCAGTATTAAAATACCTTTACATCAATATCAAGGACTACAATTCTAATAATAGTTCTCGCCAAATATCAAATCGATGCAATCTATTTACAAATTATATTTCATTATAGAAGCTTTCTTTAAAACTAGGGATATGTGTAAATAATAAATTTTATTATTATATTAGGCTTTAAAAAAATTATTAGCTTAATTATAACTGTACTCGATTAAATGAATGTTAAGTTATATGGAAACTTACAAATTGAGAAATATGTTTTAAATTAAGAATTTAAAGGGTGCATACAAATAGTGCTCATTTGATCAATTAGTATTTCGAAAGCGTTTGAACTTTCTTTAAATGTGTAAGTTTGTAATAAAGTTTCGTGAATAACAGAGTTTTAAACAAAAAAAATTTCCCGAGATTTATTACACTCTTACCACTTTTATCTTTTTTAATATTAGAATAATAAACAAACTGTCCCATCTTTTTAAAAAAGTATATTTTTTTCAACATGAGAATTTATCAGAAAAAAGATTTTTGTGAAAAGGCATTTCGAATATCATGCCACTTCCATTTTTTGATGGAAATTGGTACTTGTTTGAAAATAAAGTCTTTTTCCTAATTTGTCATTTTAAAATAAATTATGTGGATTTGGGAAAAATGTTCTAAAGTATAACTAAGTGGAAAATTAGTAAGTTACCTGAAAACAGTTATAGTAGTTTGAAATTCGAAAATAAAGTTTTCAATCGACTAAATAATGGGAAATGTCTACTATTTTGTAACATATCATGCCTTATTTACATAATAATGCCGTCCATTTACGATTTATAAAAATGACCAGTTTTGATAGTCCCTAAAAATGCATAGAGCTTCCTACTAACAGTGGGTTTTTTTCATGGTAAAGCGTGAAAATATTTAGCAAAGGTTATTATTTCACGTAAGTTGATTATTATAAGTTTAGCAGTGCTTTTTGAGATGAAAACCATTTTTATAAATTCATTTATTAATTATGTAGTTAACCCACATATACATTTAAATACAAAATGAAAGCCACATTGCTATTTAGTCATATAAAAAATATTTTTGCTTAACTCAACTACGTTAAGCAGAGGTTGTCATTCGACTTTTTGAGGCCCCTTTTGCCACTTTTTGGTTTTGTCCTCCTCCACCTTGCATTGAAAGATGATGAATAAGCCAATATTCACATCACATCTTAAAGCCCTAAAATATCCGAGGCCCACTGCAGTCGTAGGGATTACTGAGCTCATACGATGTTTCTAAGGTTAAGTGACACCTACATTATTTTAACTACCATCTCTTCTGTTGCTCTCCAAGTGTAGAATGGTGCAAAACTAAATTAAAGTATTTGCTAAAATTCATTCTTTTATATTGAATTTTCTGGGGACTGTAAAGATTTAATAAGTGATATTAAGCTAGGGAAAATGTCTACCTTCAAGGGCACCACAACTGGAATGAATTTAGTTCATGTCCCACTGGTGCGGCGTTAAGTTTGTCTTTGATCATTATTATTACTAATTTTGACGCTTCCAACGCCAAATTTTGGAATGTCACCTCAAAAGTCTCTGAAAGAAACATCGAATTCAAGTATGCGCCAAAATGCATCCCTGCATATTGAATTTGCGCGACTGTCTATAGCACCGAAAATGCGTACACCTATTCCTTACTCTGATCTATGTTACAGAGTAGGGTTAAATACTTTGTTGTTGTTCGTCCGTCGGGAGACGACTATGACCACTTTAATCATCAGATCTGTGCTGGTTCTGTCTGTGGGTGTGCAGATGGTTAATGAGGCCGATTCTGGCACGGATTTTTCTTAGGCAGTGGGTGCAGGGGAATGATGGCGCATCCCCAGGAGCAGAGTCAGACTGGGCCTTCCTGGCATGTCTCTTGAGCTCTGCAGCTGCTGTTATGCTAACTTCATGTTGCATGGAGCTCCTGTGTAGAGTTAAATATAAGCTGTGCCAAATGATTACCCTGGGGCACGCCACAATTGGAGTGAATTCAGTTTACGTAAGGCACTGACACAATAATGCCTCACCAGGCTCTTAAAACTGTTCTTCCCCTGATCAAAAAGTCAAATAGAAACATTGAATTCAACTACACTCCAAAATGCACCTCTTGTTTTTGAAATAATAAAAAATTCTGGGAAGAAGGCTCCCCACACTCTTCTACCCCTCAAGATGCATCTTATTAACTTACTTATGCCTTTCACCCCGTCTGGGTCATAGGGCGTCTACAAAAATTTTCCATTCAACTCGGCCATGTGCTTTCCTTTCTAGTTGCTTCCAGGTATAACCCACACTTTGTGTGTCTGTCTCTAGCTCGCGTCTCTATGCATTTTTAGGGCTTTGTTGTTTGTTTGTTTTTTATCTGTGAATTTCATGTTAGGGATTGTCTTCTGGGTTTATCCCGGGGGGGGGGGGCGTTCGGAAAGTGTGCCCTATCCACCTCCATCTTTTCCTTATGATGTCTTCATCTATTACCTTCCAATATTTCCTTTCCAGTAATTCTTTGTGGGTCATGGTGTTTGGCCATTTGATGTTCAGTATTTTTCTAAGGCAAGTGTTTATGAAGATTTGTACTTTCTGCGTAATGCTAGCAGATGTTCTACAAGTTTCTTCTCCATATACTAGGACTGTTTTGACATTTGTGTAGAAGTTCTGTGACTTTGGTTTGAAGTGTCAGCTCTTTTGACTTCCATATTTTCTTTAATAGCAAAAATGCTGACCTAGCCTTTCCAATTCTAGCACGGCCATCCACTTCGTATCCACCATTTAATTTAATGGTGCTGCCTAAATATGTGAAAGCCTTCACCTCTTCCAGTCCATTTCCTGCCAGAGAGATATGCTCTTGGTTAGCTGAGTTTAATTTATGATCTTTGTCTTGCTTTTATTCATCGGTGCCCTTGATTTCTACCCTCCATCCGGATGGAAATGATCGCTAATTTTGGTGACGATAGATACACTTCCGAGGGGAGTAGCCAACATTAGTGTCATCATGTGGACAAGTATTTTAGCTGCACTCCCTTTCACTGTACAAACTGGTCAGTTGTCCGAAAATGCACCTCCATATAAAGAAAAAGTTAAAACTTATTGAACAACCTCATCTTCCAACCCCCCACCCCCTCTTTTTTTCTACGCTACTGGAAGGGGCGTGTTAGGAGTCAGGGGCGTGAGTTATTTTTACGCCCCCCCTCCCCCCTTAAATCCGAAACTATTTTTTTTCTATTAATACCATCAAAACCTATTTTGGTGCTCCCTCTAGTCTGGCGCTCCGGGACGTATGTCCCATCTCTAACCCCTTAGCTACGCCTCTGGCCACTGCCAGCTGACACTGCCGACAATCTGAAATGCACCCCCGGGGAGGGGTGAATGTCTGAAAGAAACCCTGATGGGAGGGATAAGTGGGGTGAAAGTGGGTTATGTGCCTGTGACGGTTAGAAACGTTGGGTAGGGGAAGGAGCTGTTGGGACAGCCGGCACACTAGGGTTCTGTTGCGAGAGAGTACGGCTTGAAGGATAGAGAGCAACAAGTAAAGTTATTGATAGGGTGGGAGGGGGGAAAGTGGTTCGATGATATTGGCCTGTGCGAGAGAACCAGGGATACAGGGGATTATTGGATGTGGCATCGAAAATTCTGAAGGTTTAAATAAGTTAAGGTCAGGTGAGATCGATAAGGCAAAGTCGGGGTGGGGGTGGTTGTCAAGTAAGGGTGTGAAGGAAAAAATCCTTTTTTCGCCCTAATTTTAAGTTTGGTGATCGATAGTCTCTTCTCTTACTGTGCTACGTCTAAGCTTACTTTTTGGCTCTTACGATAAGGGCAAATAGGGTTACAAGTTGCATTCATCTAACCCATTGAATATATATCTCGAAAATCAGATGTGGTGAATGTTCGGTCCTATTTTTTAACAATTAGCGTTTTTTGTTATTTTTCAACATGTCATGTCCTTATAAGTAAGTAACAGGGAACCCAAAATGAAAGTCGTAAAAATAGAGAACCCATTCCTTTCTACCAGCCAGGGAACTTACGAAACTGGTCTAGAAATGACTCAGAATATTAGATTTCTATTCCAACAAATGGACGTGCTCAATGTTGACTCAGGATGAATGACATCTTTTATCCGAGATGTTTGATCTAATTTTATGTTTCCTTAAGTTAGGAGCAGCCCCCCCCTTCTAGGGCAAGTCGCAGAATATCTTTTAATACGGCACAGATAACGGACAAATGCAGATGCTGGTCAACAACAACCGTGGACCTGAATCAGAATAGGACAAGAATTCGATGGACGCTTGTTTTGTTCAAGGTGAGTTCGTGTGGGTGTCCGTTGGTGTTTGTATGTGTGATGGCATGGGCAGTTGTTTGGGTGTGGCTTACTGAAAGTCCAAATATTTTTTTTTTTTGCCTGGCCCGTGTACGCGACTAACACGACCATTGAACTTACTCTTTTGCTTAAGTTGTACTCAGAAGTTAAACTATGAAATTATTAATTCTATTGCTTTAAGTTGTAATCAAGTTAATGCATTGATTTATTCTACTCCCATTAAGTTCATTTGGAAAATATACTCGAGGAAATTAAGATCACTTACAAGTTATTACGTTCATTTCTATGAATAATTAATTGATTAACTTCGTTTTCCAAAACGTGTTTTTCTAAGAAATATACGTCACCACCTGCGCACGTGCAGTTGAAGTTAATCAGCACGCCTTTATTATCTGAAGCAGTTCATGTAAATATTCAAACAACATATACACAAAGAAATCCTAAACATTCAAACAACATATACACAAAGAAATCCTAAACATTCAAACAACATATACACAAAGAAATCCTAAACATTCAAACAACATATACACAAAGACATCGCCCATCCAATGAACACATTTACTGTCTGTCACACATAATCATTAATGAATTTAAACAATTTGGACTGAGAACTTCATTGGCTTTATATGTTGTTTTGTTTATGGACATCTAACAACTTGTCACTAGAACCTGATTATAAACATATACCCAATACTTTAAATATAATAACAAATATTACGTGGGCTCTTCTTCCAGTAAGCAATTATTTTTTTAAAAAAAACAGAGGCTGCTAATATTTAGTTATTCGGAAACCATCAATGAGTGTAAATCAATTTTTTTTAAATATGATCATACATTTAGAAGACTTTTGAGAATCGACTATCCCGAACCTATTTATGTTGTGACGTCATGCACTCCATTTCTTGTTTTCTGTCTTATGAGCTCCTGGTGGTCATTCAAACATTCTTACCACTTATCTTTGTTTATGCAGGGCCATTATATCAAAGATCTTTCCACGTTTTCCGTTTTTCTGCTTCTCTCTGTTGAGGTCCCATCTCCGTGTGTTCCATATTTTCCTCTCTTTCTATTGCCCTCTAGGACATGGACTGTCTAATAGTGTCCCATGTTGGTTTCCTCGGTGCATAGCCCATCTATGTTGGACCCAAGCATGGCTTAGTTTGGTTTGTTACTTTGTTTGATTTGGTCTGGCAGCCTTATGTTTCCGTATGTACAATTTAACCAAAAATAAACAACAAAAAAAAAAAAAAAAAAAAACCTTCAAATTCAAAAAAAAAAAAAAAAAAAAAAAAAAAAAAAAAAAAAACCTTCAAATTCAAATAACTGAAACATTTGTCATCAATTTAAGAATAAAATACTAGCAATCCAACTTATAACGAACATGTTTTTATATATCGGATCGATCTTTTTCGACCCTACGGTTGAGTCTAAGACCCCTGGTAAGTTAGTAGCACCTCCTAATGTTCTGTATAAAACCGTTATCTACAGAAGTACATTTACCATTTCTACCTATCGGATGCTTCTACTACAGTTAGTCACTGTCAATGGATAATTTTGAAAGTCCCCCAAACCCCCCCCCTTCCCGAAAAAAAAATGAATTTTTTAAATCAACTTTAGAGCCAACCATTACATCTTTCATTGAGGTTAGAGCCTGTCTCATAACACAAGTAGTTTGTTGAAGCGGGAACCGACCTCAATAAATTACAGAACCACGCCAATATCATTTCAGATAGATTTCAACCTTAAACCACAGTCGGGGGCAAGTTGCCTGTGTTCTCTACAATGATTATGACGGATAGCCTGTACGTAGTAGCACGCGATGCTCTGCACCCCCTCGATGTGATGAGATAACAGCTTTCAATAAAACAACAACACCTCAAAGGTAGCTTCTGCACTGCCTCATAACCCCAGCTACCAGCATTCCATGCATGCTAGCGTTCCGTTGTCTAAAGTCGCAAACTCAATAGTGTGGCGCAGAACCCATGTCGCCAACACGTATTGAAATCCCAGCACATGAGTAAAACTTTGAGTTTAAAAAGGTGGGTGGTGGCTCAGAGAGAAAATTGGGACAATTGAAAGGATGGCTCTCATGGATTAGAAATGGGACAGTTTACTAGAGGGCTCTCATGGATTAGAATTGGGACAGTTTACCCCCCCCCCTGTCAGAGAGCAAAGCTTGGATTATACAAAGGTGGGGGCAACTCAGAGAGTAAAATTTTGGGTATGCAAAGGTGGTGGGAGGTTCAGAGAGTAAAACTTTGACAATTAAGTCTGAAGAATATATATTTTTTTTTGGTAATTATTTATTTAATCATTAACCTGATATTCCCATCAAGGTACCGACCCCTGTCTTGTTTTCAATTACGTCATTTCCGTAACCCGTACTTGACATTTTGATATTAAATGCGTCATTCCGTCTAAACGTTATTGACATGCCCACGAGGACTACCTGAGACTACCAAAAAAAGTCTACCTTATGGGCCCAATGTGTTTTCTTCTAGAGTGACAAAAATGTTAATCATTAGGCGCTAGTCCTTGGGGGAAGGTTGTAAATTCGCAAATAAGTTTATCGCTTGTTTGCGGTCTGTTGTATTTACTCTAAAACGTGGGTTGTCATTAAAAAAACTATTTAAAAAACCTCGAAATAAACTTTTTTCAATATTAAATACTTGGCATTATTACAGAATCCAAGTCACAATGCAAAACTGTGAGGATAAAATATTTTTTTTTTAAAACAGTGACATAACATTACCACAAGAGGAGAATTGCACGAGATTACGTCCTTGACCCCGAGGTCAACTATAGAGTTTAATACAAGGTATGTGTTTTCCCTACTCTCGCTCCTCTACAGGAAGTGAAATGTAAACACAACATGAGGAACATTGAGTTATCGTACCGTGATTTATTGTTTCAGGAATCTTAATTAGCTTTCGAGGAGCTTAGGCCTTACAATCTGTGCCATGCAAAGGGGTAATAAGGGGAGAGACTGCAATCAGGTTAGTACAAAATGAAATGAGTAAAACAGAGAAGGGTTAAGCCTGAAAAGATAAACGCAACAAAACAGCGAACGTGTCGGCAGAAAGCCTTCGTCAGCGAACAAAACAACAGAAAAAACGGTATAAAAATAAAAATAAGAAATAGCTCTTAGCTGGTAAGTAGTATCTGTGGGCAGCAATAGAAGTGTCTTTGCAAAGTATTAATGGTGGGAGAGGGTTGTCAAATGCTATGTTTCTACCAAGAGAATGCTCCTGTACAGTAAATAAATGATCAAGATCAATAATCAAGGTCAAATAAAGTGGCGTAGTTGGGTTATTTTAAAGAGTGCACATTGGGCGCAGGGACACCATGAACTTAAGGGGGCACATTGGGCGCAGGGACACCATGGACTTAAGGGTGCACATTGGGCGCAGGGACACCATGGACTTAAGGGGGCACATTGGGCGCAGGGACACCATGGACTTAAGGGGGCACATGGGGGGTTGACAGGAGTCCTCTGGCGAATGAAGCACATAGGGTTTTTGTGGTAACTGGGACATAGGCGTAAGGCATACGGGTGCTGAGGGGCACCTGGCGATAAAAGTGGAGAAGCACAATGAGAAAGTGGCGCATCAGCATACAAAATAGACTTTAAGCAAAACGTTTGTGTTATCTATTCCGTCCTTATGAAATTTTTTTTTTAAATAACATGCCCTAGATCATGTATTCCTTGTATTGGGTGGCCAAGTGGTCTAAATTGAGTCCATGACAAGCTTGTGGACTGGAGTTGAATGTCCAGCAAATGCCTAGACAAGCAAAAACACCACCAGATGGTACCCTTTAACCCTGGATGGCAACTTATCTAAGAAAAGGCAAACTCTGAAATCAAACCCGGAGATGGAGTCCCGTATGCAGTATGACAAAAGGAAAATTCCGACAACTCCTGCGACATGGAACGCGTAAAGAGCACGAATAGACGAAAAGACTGCCGCGTCCAGGTCAATGTCCTGTCTTTCCATTGGATCAAATAGGCAAAGACGAGAGAGTGAGGCTGAAGAATTGAGCAACTCTCACTCACTTTAAATAAATACAACTCAAGTCAAGGCTACTACTCAGGTCTTAAATTGTCTTGGTCATCTTCCCATGCGTAGATCGAACTTTATCTTATCCTTGTATCCTCTTTGTCCTCTTAAAAAAAATATGTTTCGATCACGTGATTCCAATCTTCGGTATTATGTCATGCAAGAATTGTTTACGTCAGTTCATAACTCATTGGTCCAAATGTTTAGTCCAAATGTTTATTTTGTACAAATTAAATAATTTTGAATGTAAAAATAAATAATTTTGGTCTCTGATTTTTTAGGGGATTTATAAATACACTGAACACACGTTTTTTTCATGGCATTGTGACAACATGGCATTGTGACAAAATGACATTGTGACAACATGGCATTGTAACAACGTGGCATTGTGACAACGTGGCATTGTGACAACGTGGCATTGTGGTAACATGGCATTGAAGACAACATGGCCTTGTGACAACATGGCATTGTGACAACATGGCATTGTGACAACATGGCATTGTTGCAACATGGCATTGTAACAACATGGCATTGTAACAACATGGCATTGTGACAACATGGCATTGTGGCAACATGACATAATAACCGTTATTGTTTTCAACATGGGGTCGCATGGCAAAGTAATTGAATCATACATTCAGTGGCAAGTGGGGAAATCCTCGTTCGTCACAAGGCAAAAATGAAACCATGGAATGCTATTTGTGTCCAGTCCCAACAATAGTTTAAAAATTAGTTGAGCTTATGGAATCTTTTCTGTCATGTATAAACTCTGAGTTTATGCAATGCATTAGAGACGAATATTTCGGGAGATGTATCGCTTGGTCATGGGAACCAGATGTCTCTTAGGATGGTATGACCACTGATGAGATAGTTGGTCACCTGGTGACCAGATGTCTCATAGGATGGTATGACCACTGATGAGATAGTTGGTCACCTGGTGACCAGATGTCTCATAGGATGGTATGACCACTGGTGAAATAGTTGGTCACCTGGTGACCAGATGTCTCATAGGATGTTATGACCAATGATGAAATAGATGGTCACCTGGTGAGGATGATGTAAACACTCTCTCGCAGGTGTTTCCTCTCATCCTACACAACACCTGTTGTATGAACATATTTTTACCTAGTGAGACAACATAATTAACGACATGACAGGTAACTTCTTTTGTTACACATACTAACCCTTGTTGGGATGGCTCACACAATGTACACCTTCGCCAACTGGGGTGTCATATTGATAAAGTCAATCCTCGGAGTCGTAACATTATGTTATCCGTACATAAAGTAAATGAATAATTATGTTTTAAATTTAGAAATAAAGTGACTTGTCACACTTCTGCGATTTTTTTCTAAGTGATATTTGGCAACAAAGATATACAAGAGAGTTGTCAGTCATTAACTTTATATAATATATGTCGGTAAGATATCTTCTTCTTTATTTTGTGTGCCCACGATCAATGAATTTGGTCATTCTGGTTTCAGAGGGGTTCGCGATGTTACCGTGCATATTTTTCAAGGGGGATACTGGACCTTTTCTTTTTAATACCATAAGTAAAATGAACAAGTATTAGTATTTGTTTTGCTTACGTTGCTTAACTCAAAGTTTTTTAATCCTTCAGATATTTTTAATTTTTTTTTTACAAAATAAAAAAATTTAAAAAACTGGAAGTAATTAAATACCGGTGGTAAACAATCGACCATTAAGATGTACACAAGTTAAAGCCTATAAAATTTGGATAGTTCGAATATTACTATTACACGTTCAATTGATTGCTAATCAAGATTTACAATCCATTGAATCATTGTTGTTTCATTTTCTTTCTTTTTTTTTCTTCTTTTTTTAAATTTTATTTCTATGGTTAGAACAATATAAATCAGACTGAACTAATTATATTTCATATTCAAGAAAGACATCACCATGTTCTCTGAGATGCCCCCCCCACGTCCACCCCCACTTGTAAACCCACCCGCCACCACACGTCAACCACACCCACCGACTCACAAGAAACCAGCCTACCTTCATCAGTTGGCAGTAAGCTGTTGCAAAATTCGATGCAGTTGTCTCACACTACTCTTAGTTTCATTTCTTGTATTTCTCTGCTACTGCGTCCGCTTGGCAACAGTTTGCCATCAATGGAAATGGTATTTGTAGAAACAGTTGTGAAGCCCGCCCAGCAAACAACTCCCTTCACAAAAAATATCTCGACTAATTGCCCTAAATCACGTGATAATGGCGATCATTTGAGTCCCGTGGTAAAGTTCAGCCACCATTTTTTGAAAGTGTCAAAGAAGTCTTCTGTTTCAACTAATTGGTGTGGTGCAATGTTTGCAAACACCTCCCCCCCCCCCCTTTGCATAGCACGTTGATCAAATATGGCCGCCCTTCTTTATAAGACCACGCCCCTTAGTAAAGTTCAGCCAACATTTTGTGAAAGTGTCAAAGAAGTCTTCTGTTTCAACTAATTGGTGTGGTGGAATGTTTGCAAACCCCTCCCCCCCCCCCCTTTGCAGAGCACGTTGATCAAATATGGCCGACCTTCTTTATAGGACCACGCCCCTTTATTGTATAACGTTACATCAAGAATAAGCTGTGCATGGGACCTATAGCCAAATACATCAAGTATAAGCTGTGCATGGGACCTATAGCCAAATACATCAAGTATAAGTTGTGCATGGAACCTATAGCCAAATACATCAAGTATAAGCAGCGCATGGGACCTATAGCCAAATACATCAAGTATAAGCTGTGCATGGGACCTATAGCCAAATACATCAAGTATAAGCTGTGCATGGGACCTATAGCCAAATACATCAAGTATAAGCAGCGCATGGGACCTATAGTCAAATAAATCAAGTATAGGCAGTGCATGGGACCTATAGCCAAATACATCAAGTATAGGCAGTGTATGGGACCTATAGCCAAATACATCAAGTATAGGCAGTGCATGGGACCTATAGCCAAATACATCAAGTATAAGCAGTGCATGGGACCTATAGCCAAATACATCAAGTATAGGCAGTGCATGGGACCTATAGCCAAATACATCAAGTATAAGCAGTGCATGGGACCTATAGCCAAATACATCAAGTATAAACAATGCATGGGACCTATAGCCAAATACATCAAGTATAAGCAGTGCATGGGACCTATAGCCAAATACATCAAGTATAAGCAGTGCATGGGACCTATAGCCAAATACATCAAGTATAAACAATGCATGGGACCTATAGTCGATCTCAGAAATTACCAGACACTGGAGTCCTTTAAAACCGATTTAAAGACACATCTATTTCGCAAACACATTCTGCGATGATTGTCTACCTTATTTTCCAGTTAATGCATACTGGCTGTGTTGCTTGGGGTTGAAATAGCTAGAAAGACTTTGACTTGGTATGCTTGTAATTAGTTTTTATAGTGTTGCGTTTGTTTTAAATGTAGTAAACTATAGATTTGTTTTTTGTTGACTTTGTACCGCGCTTCGAGCATTTGGGGATGAAGCGTGTTTTTGAAATGAACTTTATTATTATTTATTATTAAATACATCAAGTATAAACAATGCATGGGACCTATGGCCAAATACAGCACGTATAAACAATGCATGGGAACTATAGCCAAATACATCAAGTATAAACAATGCATAGGACCTTTAGCCAAAGATGGAGGAAATTAAAAAAAACACTTTACTACTTCAGCACATCCGATGTATTTCATGCTAGGCCAATTCTTTCTACTTCTCTCTCCTGGTTTATGTCTCCGATTCCAAAATATGATTTACATAAACTAGAAATAACCCGCCCAATCGCCCAATCGCCCAATACACCCAATCACCCAACCCGCCCAATCGCCCAACCCGTCCAATCACCCAACCCGCCCAATCACCAAACCCACCCAATCACCAAACCCGCCCAATCGCCCAATCCACCCAATCACCCAACCCGCCCAATCACCCAACCCGCCCAATCGCCCAACCCACCCAATCACCCAAACCGCCCAATCGGCCAACCCACCCAATCGCCCAAGCCACCCAATCACCCAACCCGCCCAATCACCCAACCCGCCCAATCACCCAACCCACCCAATCGCCCAATTGCCCAAACCACCCAATCGCCCAACCCATCAAATCGCCCATCCCACCCAATCACCCAAACCGCCCAATCACCCAACCCACCCAATCGCCCAACCC
>CAXITT010000006.1:2794528-2826579 GCA_964033795.1 Lymnaea stagnalis
CCCAACCCACCCAACCACCCACCCCACCCATCGCCTAATTGCCCAACCCACCCAATCCCCCAACCCACCCAATCGCCCAACCCGCCCAATCGCCCAACCCACCCAATCACCCAATCGCCCAACCCACCCAATCGCCCAACCCACCCAAACAATAGCGGTGACCATACACTAATTTACATACCTCGAGATTTATTGCTTGAGTTAAATATAGTCTGACGTCACCAATAGGTATCGAACAACTCTTAGAGTTGAAGAGATATCACACAGAGGACGAAAGGCATCAATTTAAAAATCAGAAACTTGTGTTTACATGATTAATATTTAACATATAGCATATAAGGACACCAGAGGGTGCAAGCTATTATTCAAAAAAGAGTAAATGCACGAAACAATGTATGGGGAACTCTGAAAAGAGTACGCCAAAAAACAACGAACGTGTCGGCCGGAAGCCTTCATCGGCGAACAAACAACAGTAGAATAGAATTAAATAAAAATTACACTGACCTAAAGTGTAGATACCGAGAGGTCAGCAAGAGGAATTATTAATCAGCATTTATGATTCATCAATATATAGGTTTAATTACTTTAAAGAACTTTTGTTAAAAAATGATTTTTTTAAAGTATAAAATTCTTTGTCCGTGTCTGGCTCCTCTGCTTTGCACCCCCTCTCCTGCCTTCTTAAGGGGCGCCCACAGCACGGGCCATGTCTTGCGGCACCTTTGTTACGCCAATTCATCGATCGCTGTAGGACACGAAGAAATCAAAACAGGGTTTATATAGTATTGATTGAAACGTTATTTATTGTAAAGTTCCATTTTTATAATTTGATTGATGACAAGATAGCTTCAAAGGTTGACTCAGATTGATGACAAGATAGCTTCAAAGGTTGAATTAGGTTGATGACAAGATAGCTTCAACGGTTGACTTAGGTTGATGACAAGATAGCTTCAAAGGTTGACTCAGATTGATGACAAGATAGCTTCAAAGGTTGACTTAGATTGATGACAAGATAGCTTCAAAGATTGACTCGGATTAATGACAAGACAGCTTTAAAGGTTGATGCAGATTGATGACAAGATAGCTTCAAAGATTGACTTAGATTGAGAGAAGATAGCTTCAAATGTTGAAGGGATGGCCTTATATCGAATACTCAAAGTTGCTTAGACGTAGATTTTTATTTTATTTTTTTATTTTTTTACGCTGGAAAGATTCCAGAATGCTCTCCACCTCCGTGCCCTAATTTCAATCAGCTTAAAACTTCGTTTAGAAAGTACTTCTCTCCACGCCACTTAAGACAACAGACGAAGCCATCCATTAGGTAGCTTTAATTTGATGCTGTGTTCATCAAGTCGCCCACGCATCCAGGTGTGATGAAGGTGTAGATCGTATGCAAGGCAAACTAATATCATATATCTTCTGAAGGATATGAAGTGTTCGCACCCCTGTTGCGTTGTGGGTGGTCGGCCCAGATGAGGTCAACAAAACGGTTATTTCATTTGGACTTCGTCAACATATCCCACTGGTTCCCAGTTATTGAAAGTACCGACTAACCCACAAGAAACACTTCCCACGGGTTCCCGGTTATTGAAAGTACCGACTAACCCACAAGAAACACGTCCCACTGGTTCCGTTATTGAATGTACCGACTTACCCATAACAAGTGGAAACTCTCGTCACCCATTACAACAAAATTACAAGAAACTTGACGATGCTTAAGTCATATAACTTTGTTTTATCCACCCCAACAGCCCCACAATACACACAAAGACACATACACACTTACATACACACATACATACACACGCATGTGCATACACACAAGTCTTAAAGATGTTCATTCACACAATATGTCTCTCATTCATTCATTAAGTATGACTATGAAGATAACACAAATCATTGACAGGGGGATATGCTCAAAGGAACCCCATCCAAGCATAGGTGACTTAAATAGATTGCTTTGATCCAGTTACCTTTAAAACTGTTTCCAAAGAATTACAATAAGTGGCCTAGATGCAGACACTTTGCAGTAAATGTAGACAATCGTTAGGCCATCTAGTGCAGTCGTGTCCTGTACGATATTCTATGTTTGATGATATCGCTAGTGTGGTACAAATGTAACTACCAGTGGTGGTAGACGATGGTGTACATGACAGTGATGGTAGACGATGGTGTACATGACAGTGTTGGTAGACGATGATGTACATGACAGTGGTGGTAGACGATGGTGTTCATGACAGTGGTGGTAGACGATGATGTACATGACAGTGGTGGTAGACGATGGTGTACATGACAGTGGTGGTAGACGATGGTGTACATGACAGTGGTGGTAGACGATGGTGTACATGACAGTGGTGGTAGACGATGGTGTACATGACAGTGGTGGTAGACGGTGGTGTACATGACAGTGGTGGTAGACGATGGTGTACATGACAGTGGTGGTAGACGATGGTGTACATGACAGTGGTGGTAGACGATGGTGTACATGATAGTGGTGGTAGACGATGGTGTACATAACAGTGGTGGTAGACGATGGTGTACATGACAGTGGTGGTAGACGATGGTGTATATGACAGTGGTGGTAGACGATGGTGTACATGACAGTGGTGGTAGACGATGGTGTACATGACAGTGGTGGTAGACGATGGTGTACATGACAGTGGTGGTAGACGATGGTGTACATGACAGTGGTGGTAGATGATGGTGTACATGACAGTGGTGGTAGACGATGGTGTACATGACAGTGGTGGTAGACGATGGTGTACATGACAGTGGTGGTCGATGGTGATGTACATTACAGTGGTGGTATAGATTGTGATGTACATTGCAGTGGTGGTAGGTTGGGATGTACATTATAGTGGTGGTATAAATTTTAATGTAAATTATAGTGGTGGTAGATTGTGATGTACATGACAGTCTTAGATTGTGATGTGTATTACAGTGCGGGTAGATTGTGGTATATTTAATAAAATATACATCAACAAATCAAACAGAGAATATTATACGGCGTTGGCTCTATGCTGCTATAGGCCAAAGACCAGATCCATTTCTTGTGGAAATCAAGCCTGTGTAAGGATTATTTTTAAAAAAAAACCTAGTTTGAGTTTATGGAATGGTGAATCCTACCATACAGCAATACCTGCTACAGTAACTCCTACGGTACTTACCTAAGTACGCAATACAGCATCAACCTTACTACCTACTACAATACTACTGCACTACCTATTACATTACCTACTGCAGCTGATACGGAGATGGCCGTTACAGGCCAGTTTTCTAAATAAAATGACATGTTCAGTCAGCCATGTGTCAGCCATTCAGCACTGCTTCATTCAGCCGTGCATCAGACAGAAACAACTGCACTGCTTCAGTTAGCACTGTGTCAGACCGAACTGTGTCTGTCAGCACTGCTTCAGTTAGCACTGTGTCAGACAGAACTGTGTCTGTCGGCACTGCTTCAGTTAGCACTGTGTCAGACAGAACTGCGTCTGTCAGCACTGCTTCAGTTAGCACTGTGTCAGACGGAACTGTCTCTGTCAGCACTGAGGCTGAGAGCACTGAGTCTGGTTAGCAATGTGCTAACCCGAAAAGATTTAGGAGTCTTGAGTCGCACCAGTAGATAACACATAGTATAGAGAAAAAATATCAAAAATGAGAAATCATAACTAATAAAATATGATCTTAGTTCTCTAAAGAACATGAAATATGCGATTATTTCTAACACATAGCGTGAAATTTAAATTTAAAATTTAAAAAATAAGACAAGACCCCATTTGACTTGAGACAACGAGTCTGGATTAGGGTTGGGTTAACCATAATAGGTTTGTTGTGACATCATCACTGCTTTTCTTCCGTCATCGAATGACGTCACTTCATCCGTTCAACTATTTTAAACCACTGGCGCTATTTAAAACGTTCCTACAAAGCTATCAGGAATTCTGATCTATCAAGAATTCCCCACTTTGTATCCTAATTAGAGTGACTAACCCGGATCAACCCCCCCCCCCCAAACCGCTCTCCCCCCTACCCCCATCCGTTCATCAACTAATGATGAAAACTTTGTCTCAACTGCCGGCTCACATATCGACGCGTCATCTCTAACGATAACCTACAAATGCGGTGTCCACACCTCATCACGACTGAATGCAGGTGTCTGAGAAACCCAATGTACCATGACTGTTGCTCTAGTGACGTGCCTCGTCCGTCACGGCGGTACAGGTCGCGTGGGAGACTCCATTAGGACTATTGCTTGATGCGCCAGTTGCTGCAAATCTATTTCAGTGCTCGGGGGTCTTGAGGTGGTGGTTGAAACCAACCAAGCGTCAAATAGTTTTGCTGGTCCTACAGCGGAAACCGAGGTTTACCTGCATATCGACAGCTCATTCGAACATTTTTTGTCACCAAGTGTTCTCAAGCTACGCATTTTTTTCTCGATCGAACTTTCACTCAACTGCAAGAGAGGACGTTTCAAATAAAAAATGACTTAAATTAAAGCGATTCTTGTTTAGAGTTACAATTATGTTTGTGTTTTTAAAATAAATATATACCGGTAAATATAAATGTTTCGCCTGACTTGAGAAGTCCACTTACAGATTTGGAAGCTGTGGGTTAAGTAATTATCCGTAATAGATTTATCATTTATGTCTCGTCACAGATATGGAATGTGTGGTTAAGATAGTCTTTTCATTCACTAGAAAAATGTCTGCTAAGAAGGAAAGTGTTTCATCGAGTCATTTCCCCGTCGCCCGCCGCTTTGATACAAGTGTTAATGTCAATATTTGACTACTAGAGACTGTGGTGAGCTTAGCGGTGTATACAGTGGCGTACCTAGGGTAGGTGCAACCCCGGCCGGTTCAAATGTCACATATCATTTTCCTGTAGAGTCACAGTTCCATTCTCGGCAGAGAATCACAGGTCATTTCCCTGCAGAGAATCACAGATCATTTCCCTGCAGAGAATCACAGATCATTTCCCTGCAGGGAATCACAGATCATTTCCCTGCAGAGAATCACAGATCATTTCCCTGCAGAGAATCACAGATCATTTCCCTGCAGAGAATCACAGATCATTTCCATGTGATTTTAACTTTGTTACGTCTTGATGTGATCAAAAATTACTACACTAAAATGGAGTCCAGATGACATTCTACAATTTTCAAATTACCGATAGTGAGTCCATAGCGATGGGTTTGAGAACTTCGAATTTTTTAAACAAATTTGAAACAGTTTTTTT
Source organism: Lymnaea stagnalis (assembly GCA_964033795.1). NCBI lineage: Eukaryota > Metazoa > Mollusca > Gastropoda > Lymnaeidae > Lymnaea > Lymnaea stagnalis. The sequence goes on from CAXITT010000006.1 coordinate 2,799,758, forward strand.
ATCTGAAATTCTGTTTCTGAAATGTGTTGGCCTACGTTAGACTTGTAAACTGATTGACCTGCGACAGGCCATGACAATGTGTGGGAAATAAAATAATAAATTTATTTTGCTATTAATAAAGTCGTGGCGGGGGTGTCATGCTCTCCCACACCTGTATACCTGCCCTCTCCCACACCTGTATATCTGCCCTCTCCCACACCTGTATATCTGCCCTCTCCCACATCTGTATATCTGCCCTCTCCCACATCTGTATATCAGCCCTCTCCCACATCTGTATATCTGCCCTCTCCCACATCTGTATATCTGCCCTCTCCAACAAACTCGTTGAAACCCCGCCCCTGATAGAACCACGGAAGCACTCAGGACGGTGTGTTTAATCATGCGGCTCGCAGCCATTCATTATCAATGAAATTCCCCGACACACAAATCATGGCACCCGATTGGCGACATGTCTGCACCGCAGACATGTCCTGGCCTTGGAACAGGTGCGATAGTTAACATGACAAATAGAGATAACATTTAGTTTATAGCCTTCAAAATTTACTTAGCATTTTTGCACTACTGAGTGTTGAAGAGTTGTGTGTGTGTGTATGATAATATAAAATATAGAGTGTAGCGCTGGTACCATGTCTGAATAATTTCTTATCTTCCACTTACTAGGCTTGTGTATGAAGGGACAATTAAAATGGGAACATATTTTACATTCTGTCAGAAGAGACATTTCGACAGTTTGATTAAAAGCCCTAACATTTTTTTAATATTTTTTTTTTTTGTAAAATGATTTTAAAATTAAAAAGATGTTATTGACCCCACACTTAATGCGCCTGGCGATTTAATGTGTAGGCTTCAACTTTAAGCAGTGGGGAGATACATCAGTTCAAAATTTCTTTTAAGTATTTCGTACGGTATTGAAAGTCTTAACTTATGATATCTATTTGTTTAGATCATCCAGAAGGGGAAATCATCAGCGACGAGAAGGGACACTGGCTATAAATATTTGAGATCCACCAATAGATTCCGGGGGATTTAATGTTGAGGAAGAGTTCAGACCAACGTGCGGTTTAATGAGTTTCTTACCTAAACCAACAAAAACTGTGCCATTGTGTAACATTTTGACTGTACTAGATGGATATCATCAAGTACTCGATGGATATCATGTACTCGATGGATATCAAGTACTAGATCAATGTCATCAAGTACTAGATGGATATCAAGTACTAGATGTGTACCAAGTACAAGATGTGTACCGGTATCAAATACTAGATGGGTATCAAGTACTAGTACGAGATGGGTTGAAGTACTTGATGGATATCAAGTACTAGATGGATGTCCATTTGTGTCGTAGTTGTAGCAGAGGTCACCAACGAGATGGAAATAAATTGTTCATTGGACTGAAAACAAAACCAATTGACTAAAACTAAAAATATGTTTAAGAGTAGATTAAGACTGATGCAACGTGTTCATTAGCACTGACTGATGCAACGTGTTCATTAGCACTGACTGATGCAACGTGTTCATTAGCACTGACTGATGCAACGTGTTCATTAGCACTGGCTGATGCAACGTGTTCATTAGCACTGGCTGATGCAACGTGTTCATTAACACTGGCTGATGCAACGTGTTCATTAGCACCGGCGTAGACTTTGCTAAAAATTCAACTTCATATTTTCCATCATTAGACGAGTTTGCTCCTCCCAACTGTTCAAATCACACAATGTCAATGATATGACTATCTGCTTACATTAAATGAGTTGAAAGCTGAGTCATTCATCATTCAGCCTTTATTTAAATATAGAGAAAGAGAGCGAGAGAAATACAAAATTATTTTTTTCTTTTTAGGACATAATTTCTCCCGGTAAAGCAATCTGCCTGAAGGCTAACACATCTCAATCTAATGTTATGAAAATCATTTTTAATGCACTTAACTAAACATTTTTTAATTTATAAATATGGTAGTTTGATGGCCTATCTGTACACAAATTAGTTCATTGGATTTCATTTTAGCTAGATAAGATATTTTTAAAATTAAGGGACATAATTTATTTTTTTTAAAAACGCTTCTTCATATTTACGTTTTTAGTTCCCTTGAATTCTTTTCATTATTTTGTTCCCACTGGACATCTACTACTACTATTCCTACTCCTACTTATAGTAATACTAGTACTAGTGTTACTCTTGCATTTGACACTTTTCAGCTACGAAAAATAATTTTTATATTTGCCTATTTCATTACATATTCCAAGCATAAAATGTTTTTCTAAAATCCGATCCCTGCTTGAAAATGTTGGATACAGTAAACAAATTCAACTTTTAAAATAGGAAATTATTTTATTCACGTCCCCTTGTCTCCCGAGGTACGTGATTTAAAGACATACCGGTACAATAATGTAACGTACATGTTTAAGCTTCCCTCCAATCATGTCCCCTCTAGCCCCTCGGATATCCACCGGCATGATCTTGAATTACTTAAATAAGTAAAATCTTAGTTTATCAATTAATTAATCCATGACTCAAATTTTATTATGTGATTCAGGAGCAAATCTCTAAAGCAGTTTTAATTTGGAAAACTTTCAACTTTCAATTAACTTTTTTACAAATTTTGTCCATGTTTTAATTCTTTATTTGCACTTGTACAGCTTTGTTTGCTGTACCGGTATAAGAATGTTTCCAGACACCTCTTTCAAGAGTACCCCCACGTTATGTTTGAAACTTATTGTTAAAGATTTCAGTGAATTTTAAACAAGAAATTAAATTCAAAGTCCTTGGCTGCAACAACCGTACTAGATATTCCTTGTAATGGTAGAAAAATAACAAAACTACTACTGGGTATTAGAATATGCATCAGATTCCATTGAAATCCAAAATATTTCTCAAGCATAATTTCTTAAGTGTAGGCACAAAAATTTATTGACAATTTTATCTTCAGTTTAAAAGAATTACTTATTGCCTATTGAGCCAATAATTATGGAAGTTGAATTAACATCTCTAGAATATGGTTCATGACATTTTTGAAGTGACAGAATCTATTTTTTATCCTTAAAATATTCAGTAGTAACAAGAAATTAGAGCAGGTAAATACTTCTGGGGCGCTGCTCTGCAGGCGACTCGATTGCATTAGGGCATCTTTTTCAGTTTAACATGTTTTATTTCATTGTGTTTCACTCAAGTAAAATGGAGGTGCTAAGGTCGATTTTCTTGTGAGTTTCTCTTCGTGGGAAACAGCTTTAATATGAACTTTGATATAATATTACTCAGACTAGCATAAAAATGTCACTTCCGCCATTTTTGTAAACTTCCGCCATGCCAACAACAAATGGTGACCGATTCGAGACTGAGATGAAGAAAGCGGGGCAGAAGGTGAGGCATTCATGTGAAATGCAGAAACAGAGGCTTTCTTCCACCTGTTGTTTTGGGAAATGTTAGATCACTATGTAATAAGATGGATGAACTGGATTGTTGTTGTAAGCATTTCTATCAATCTCTATTAATATGCCACACAGAAACATGGCTTAACGAAACGGTACCAGATTCAGCAGTGGCACTGGACAAATTTAACATTTTCCGTGCCGATAGAACAACCGACAGCGACAAATCCAAGGGAGGGGGATTGGCAACATATAATAACAAAAACTACTGTAGCATAAACAACAGTGCAGTGAAGCATGTCGCTTGCACACCCGCCATAGAACTACTCTGCATCACTTCAAAGCCATTTTACCTATCTAGGGAGTTCACCCCCATGTGCAGCGTCCTTACTTACATTCCACCTAATGCTAACAGGCTGCAGGCTATTGAGAGATTTATGGATGTAATCCATGAAAACTAAGACTCTGAAAGTCTGGCATTTAGCGTACTCACCTGAAGTCACAAGTCTTAATGAGAACTAATAAGACCCTGATATGGCTAAGACAATTCACTGAATGGCTGTTGGTTTTTTTTTCCACTAGTGAAATAATTTAATGTGGATGTCTCGTGTTCAAATTGTTTTATTTATGTGCTGAAAATGTACAATGCAATCAAAAAGCATTTCCCTTTCTTTGGATCATTAAAAGAAAACCTACTTTGAATTCAGGATGGAAATAATAAAAAATTAGATTTAACATTATATACAAACAAAGAAATAATGTATATTTTTTTAATTGCTTTTAGTTTTAGATCCTAGTTAAAAATAAAAAATAATTATATCAAACATTTTTCTTCTTTTTTTTCTTTGATGTCCCATTTTTTTCAACACTCACTACCTCATCAACAGTGGCGGTATCAGCAAGGTCTGCTTCGTTATCGTTTAGCTTTTCTGACTTTGGTCGTTTCTTTTTTTTCTTTTGTGTAATAATTTCATGACCAGTGATGTCCACAGTAGCACTAGGTATATGAAAATTGTCTGTTTCTTTGTCATCATGTTTTTCAGCTTTTGATCTTTTCCTTTTCTTCTTCAAAAGTTTAGTATTCTCTTGAGCCCCGTCCTCAACATCAGCTTCAACCACTTTTCTTTTTTTACTTTTTGATTCAGGTTGAGCTGCCAAATCATTTGCTTCAACAATTTCTTCCTCCCTTTCATCAACACCAATACTTTTAGAATCATGTTTGTCTTTCTTTCTTTTCTTCTTTTTGTGCTTTTTCTCACTTCTTCCCTGAGTTGTTTCCATCTCTCTATTATCAATCATTTCATTCTGACTCTCAGTAATGTCTGCATGATCAACCCTCTTCTTTTTCTTCATTTTTTTATCTGTATCATTGTTTGGTCTGTTCTGAACCTCATCTGAAGTTCTCTTTTCTTGGGTACAATCACCAACTCTGTTTTCTTTCTTCTTCAATTGTTCCTCAAACTGCTGGTCCTGCTCAGCTACACGTGACAATTTTCCTTTCATTTTGATGCCAAACATGGCTGCCCTGTAAAGTAAAAGCTGTTTATGAAATTGATAATATGACCTGAAGGTGAAGGCTACACTATCATTAATTGAAACATTAATTTTAAGTATACGTCATGATGATATTATCTTAAACTGGTATTCATGGACATCTACACAGGGATGGAAAAGATGCAGTTTTTTTTAATCTGAGTTGGGGGTGATAGGCCTACAAAATTCATTTTTTTAATACCTGGTAACCACGGGATTTGATAATTTGATTTGCTTAAAAATTTCAAGACTTATTGAGCTATTATTGAAACTGTAATAGTTTGTTATCTATTTCGTTATTGAATAGTCAAAAGTGTTTTTACAATGCTTATCTGTAAATTTTTCTTTTGCTATTACTAGTACTCATGGTGAACTCTGAATCTAACACCAATACCATGACTGAAACGACCCAGACACAGAGTGTACCAAGTTCAAGGTCTAGGGGCCAAATGGGGCATAGACACCCATACTGGTATTTAGATACAGATATTAAGTTTGTTGATATTATTCAGCTGGGACACATTATTAAACTACTGGCCCATTTGCGACAATTCTTTATGATAATTCCCGTTTAGCACCTTTTATTCAAATAGCACAACCAGTAACGTAAATAACTGCTTTTTCCACATGATGCTTTAACTCAGCAGAGGGAAAAAAAAAATATATATATAAAGAAATTTTGTAATAAAAAAAGTTTTACCTTTATTTTGTCAATTAATCAAGAAAATGTAACTTTCATTGGGAGATAATGCCATAATTGGATATCTTAAATCTGTTTTCTTGGTTTCATTGTAAAGAACATTTTAATTCAGTGGAAAAGTTCCAGTGATCAACATGCATGGCAGAATTACCATTACCATTAACTTGTATAAAAATTTCATTCGAAGGTGTGCCCAGCAAAAGGGAGAATATCACCATGTTTTATGTTTGATATTATGTGGATATAATGGAATGGTGCCTACGATTAAAATAGTTATTTAATTATGACTGAAACTAGTATGTTTTTGTAAGTTATACAACCCTAACAATGACTAACAACTTACCTGTGTCCAGTAGCACCACCACAAAACTTGTGTATGTCATCCAATGTGGGCAAACTGAAAGTTAGGTCAGAATATTAGGGGTAGGATGGGGGTTTTTTTGGTTTCAGAAATATTAAAAGAAAAATTATGTTTTAAGATTTAGCTCAAGTAGTTAAATAAGTAACTATACATATAACGGCATGGGCACAGACAAAACAATCTGACTTTAGGAAAAAGATTTTGAGGATAACCCTTGTTTGTGGACATACCTTACTTTTGGCCCATCATTGGATTCCTCATCACTAGAATCAGAATCTTTATTAGCCTTTTCAATTCCATTACTAAGTGTAGAGCTCTTCAAAAGAAACAATGTATTTTACAAAGCGTAACAGCAATTTATTAAAAATAAACAAGCCTTTAAAACATTTTTTAATCAAATTCTAAATTACAACATTAAAAAAACAGCCTTCCATTGTTATGTAAGCTACCTGTAACCAAACAAAATAAATAACCACCAATTACTTTTTCCAAATAAAATTTGTAATCACTGGGTTATATCCCCTTGGTTGCAAATTCTTGGTACCCCCCCCCCATCCCCCAAAAAAAACAAACAAAATAATTACACTGAGAGGGCCTATGGTATGCTAAATGGACCATGATGAAGTTGTCTTCTATTGTGTTCAAAACTGCTATAGTATCAAAAGAGCACAATTCACTAAGTCATACATTTCACAACACTTATTGCTTGTTAACAATTGTATATCAAGAAATTGAATTTAAATATAATATTACACTTAAAGGAATATCAGTTTTATATCACTTTACATCTAAACAAAATTTTATTTGAAAGCGAATTGAAATATCATAGGACTAAAAGATGTTGCCAGTGCTTGGCCTCGTGCATTCTGCATACAAGCGTATGATCTTGGCTGTTCCAGTTAATAAAAATCATTAAAAAACAGAATCTTGCCTTAAATTTTGTATTTATATTCAATAAAAAGTTTCAGAATTTTTTCAACGCTTAATTTATTTAAACATCAACATTAATAAGCTCATAGCAAACTGCCCAAAATAGTACAGTATAGTTTCAGAATATTACTATCACATGGTTGTACCATATTGAAATTTTTTTTTACATAAATGTTAGTTATCTACTTTGACCCGTTTGTATTCTTATAGCAAATAAATAAGCATACAGTATAGTATACTAAATCTATTTGCATTGCATGTCTAAAAACCGGTCAAAGTAGATAACCAATGTTTATATAAAAAAAATTTTTATAAATTCAAAATGTAGAAATGTGGATACCTGAATATAGTTCTGCATCATTCTTCACTTAATCGGAAAATTAGGTTCCCTTTACCTAGCTGTTTTTATATAAATCCTTTAATTTTAGTAGTTACTAAATAGTAAAATTGTTTTATAATTTTTTTTTAAAGGGATGAGCAAACAAACTGGCACATACCATCACAAAAAAAAATGATTTATATATATTTCAACTGTGTTTCTTGCTAAGAATGAAAATAAGCATTAATTTAATAAAGAAATATGTTCATTTGATACATCCTGCAGGCCACAATATGTGGTGGGGCTGCGGGATGCTCACCCCTACATCAAGCCTAGGAGTCTGATTTTATTTTCTGTTAACATATTATAGCCTAATAACTACAGCAAGCTGTATTGGGAGATGGGAAGAGGAGTGTTGGAACAAAACTGGGGCATTGTATAGCTGTTTAGTGACTTCTAAACATATTTTTCAAGCCACTATCTAGGTCTAATGAAATATATCAAAATCTTATGACAATGTATTTTTAATAAAAATTAATCAGAACTTTTCTCCATTTTCACTATTGTTGCGGTTCAGTCTTTGAACGAAATTACGTCATACAACACCAAAGCAAACAAAAGTGAACGCTAATATTACCATTGCCGAATGGGAGTATTCATTGTAAAAATAAAAGGCAACAATATGACAACAATCACCCTCTTTATAAAACAAGGCACTGCTATTATACAACCATTAAAAATATTTAAACATTGCTCTCCCCCACCCGGCGACTAAGCCCTCCCATGTACACACTGTACACTCTTAAGTGTACATAATATAATTATTGATGGTCGCCAACGAAATTTATCGGGCCATTCACCACTAGCTGTAGGAGGGAAATAGAACTAACAACTATAATATTTAATAATTGTTTTTATCATAGAAAGTACCAAAAAATATTTTTCAAACTAATCTCATAAAATCGTAGTTCTAACAGCTCTCTGTGCACTATCATAAAATCGTACATTGTATACCAAAATCATAAGCATACCAGGTCTGAATATTTGCAATTCAAAACTTAAACCAGGTGAAAAATATACATGATACTCAGAGTCTTATAGTATTTGGCAACAATCAATATCAGAACTGTTACTGTTACCCTAATGAAAATGTCAACCCAAAAGTGATATTTTTTAACAGATAAATACAGAACTTTATTAATTAAATACCTTAACAAAACCTTTGTAGAAGTTCTTTTTATCCTCAGACTTTTTGGTACTTTCACTGGAAATATTCTTTTGAAAAAGGGAAGGCAAAAAATATTACTGGAAATTTGAAATGCTACAATCATTAAGATTAAATATGTTCTATCTGATGGTCCATCTAATTGTTTAAGTTTAAGAGTAAAGAATTTTAAAACTTAAATATATGCTCATTTATATTTCATTCTCAAAAATAAAAAAATATATTATTTTACCGTCTTGTTTTGACCTATCTTTTGTGCAGCTTCATTGAAAACCCTTAGCCACCAGTGATCTGTAAATTCTTTTCCTGGGTCATGACCAACCTAGAGGTATAGGATATTGATAATGTCAAAGTTATTTGGTACTAATCTTTACATACAACAGACACCACCATAAAGCCTGATTTATTTACTTACACCAGTTTTGTCCATTTTTAGGGATACTTTGATAGGGTCACTCCTCCCATTCTCTTGCTTGCCAAGTCCAGCACCTTATAATAAAAAAAAAAACATATTATCATTAAGTATAATTAATATGTTCAAGTGAAATTGCAAAACATTTGATTATTATTTGACTTTGAAAATTATCAGTGGTACCAAATAACAAAAAGCCATAGTTTAAGAAAACATTACAATCAATTTTCAAGCCTTGGGCTTGGAGGTTAATGACTAAAAATAATTGCATACTTTTTACTATGGGCATTTGCATTTTTCGGACACTTTTTATGGCTATATCCAAGTACTTGTATAAAAAAATATTAATTTACAAGAACAATTGTGAATTTTTATATTAATAAAGAGGTAATATTATTTTTTAACAGAAAAATTAATTAAATGAAATAAATAAAAATTAAATATTTGTAACTAAATCCATTCCTGAGTGCCTGAAAAAGACTAAACATAAAAAATTTTTACCAATAAATGAAATTCAGTTAATCTATTCCCCAAATGTTATTAGTATTAGTATTATGCTACATATGAACCCTATGAATCATAATATGATAGTGGTTCTCTGAATATTAAGCAAAGTTAGAAACATTTTGTCCACTTTCAAACTTACTAATAGTGGTTCTCTGAATATTAAGCAAAGTTGGAAACAGTTTGTTCACTTTCAAACTTACTAATAATTTATTTTTTAAACTCATTTTTGGGGTTTTCATTGTGATTCATACATTTATTTATTTATTTATTTATTTAGGCATTTTTATATAGCGCTTATCATAAAGCTCTAAGCGATTTACAATTATTAAAACATGTAAACTAAGTAAATACAAATGAGACACTAGGATAGTAACTACTATTCTATAGAAACAATGAAAATGGCTATAAAACGAGGACACTTTGACACTTCAGGATCAACCCGAGGGCATCCATGCCTTAAGACGGCACTGCTTTGCGCACTGGCCAAAGTATGGCAACCTATTAAAGAATACGGTTATACGACCAGAAATATCAATAAATGTGTTTTGTTATAGTCTCATTTGCCAACATTTATTTATTTATTTATTTATTTAGGCATTTTTATATAGCGCTTATCATAAAGCTCTAAGCGCTTTACAATTATTAAAACATGTAAACTAAGTAAATACAAATGAGACACTAGGATAGTAACTACTATTCTATAGAAACAATGAACATGGCTATGAAAAGAGGACACTTTGACACTTCAGGATTAAACCGAAACAGAAAATTTCCCTTTTGGTCGTTAAATTCAGTACCAATTCACTTTGTTGGGGCCATTGTCGTGGTCCTTTTTAATTGCAAAAAATAATCAAAAGTTCCAAGAGAAATTTGCGGAAACTGCCGAACTCAACAACTGTACAAAGGCTGATTAAATTAGCTAGCTGCCATCCAACCAAAGCTAAAGGGTATCAGTTATAAGTATCATTTATATTAATTGATAATTTGAAACATCCTACTACTAGCACTAAAATAAAGAATAAAACTTCATATTTCTCTCGATGAAATTGAAATTCAAGGATGAGAGGTGACATTTTATGGAAATGCTTAAGCCTAAATTATGCTAAATAAAACATTAGACATAAATGAATGTTTATTTTTAAAAAGGCCAATAGTCTGACATAGAATAAATTCTGTGAGTATGACTAGTGTGAGCAGTAACTTATTTAAACTTATTAATATTAAGATTTATTTAAGTTAAGTCCCGTTAAGTCTCCAAGAAGCATTAGGATTGACCGGATTGCTTACTAATAATGAATACAAATGATAAGAATTAGAACTATAGTTATAGTATAGCATGCATCAAATTTAGAGTAGACGTTGAGGCTGAGCATACGTAATAATAGTAATTAAAGTAATTTGTAATAGTAATGGAGTAATAAAATAATGGTTAATGATAATGGTGGAAGTAGTGGTGTGTCATCACCAAACATTTTTTTTTACTAAGGCAGCACCTACTAAAAATGCTTTGTACCTTCAGTCCATCCATATTTCCTAAGCTGGCGTTTAGCGAAATCTGAATCTGCCATTATGAATGGAGCACTTATTTTACATAAATATTTATTTTGTGCACGTGCTATTCCGAATGACAATAAAATGTATTCAACATACAATGTTTACAAATTGAAAGGGAAATCACTCTAACTAATCTTATGGGTCGGGGACGCCAGGTTTTAATAATAAATGTGTTCAAAATTAAAAAACTTATTGACGTTTTTTTTTCTTTAAACGATAAAATTATTATAATTTTAGTTTCAGAAATTAAGGGCAGGCAATAAATATTTGCTATTATCCATTATTTGGCTCAATGTTGACTTAATTAAACTTTGTGGTAAGCAGGGATCTGTAGTGGAGCTTAAAGCTCTCGAACATTTCCAACTCGGAAAGTAATTTTCAAATACAAAAAGATATAATTATTGTTATTATTAATGATAATTTATGAAAATTGATGCCCCACAGTACTCCCGGCTACGTTGCCCAAATCTTATACCAGTTATTTAGCCCCATGTTTATCCAGCTCCCTCGATCCACTCTTTTACAGCTATGTTGCCCCACTCTTATGCCAAGTGCGTAATATTTTCTTTTGTTTTACGGAAATATATGGTGTTATAAATCTGCCGTGTAAAAAAAGCTTGAGTCATTAGCATATTAATATAGATCAGGAACGGTGGCGCGCCGTGGGGTGGGGGGGGGAGTGGCGTTGCACTACTTGGGAATCTTATAAAGTGCATTACTTGAATGCATGTCTTGTCATGTAACTTTATTAGGTGGGCATTGCGTAAATTTACGTAGTCATTGTTTGGCGGGCTATAGCTGGGGTCGGCTTTTAAGGTACCGGCAACTCGGGCAGTTCCCCAGGCCGCCCCATGCCCATGTGCTTAGCATGCCATCAAAGGTCTTCCAAAATAGTAAAAAAGCATTGGATGCCATAGAAGAAAAATAGAAAGTCATAAAGTTCAATAAAAAGATTTCCTGATCTAAAGGCTAGAAAAAATAGATCATCGGTTGGCTACGGTCGGATAATTGTTCATAGTACCCACGGTAGGCTAATTGTTCATATTGCCCACGGTGGGCTACTTGTTCATACTGTCCAAATACAAGTTAAGGAAAAAATATTGTTCATTCTTTGTTTTAAAAAAACAACACCTAGGCAATAAGCTCATTACCTATTCCTCAGTTTTTTCCATACACAAATTTTTATGATTATACTTCAAAGGGGCGCCAAAGTTAAGATTGCCCCTCCCTAATTATCCAAAGTAAAAATAATAATCTTGATCTTTTGAATGCATTAGGCCTAGGCCATATTTTGAGTTATTAGGACTAGGTTATATTTTGAGTTAATAGGCCTAGACTATATTTTGAGTTATTAGGCCTAGACTATATTTTGAGTTATTAGGCCTAGACTATATTTTGAGTTATTAGGCCTAGACTATATTTTGAGTTATTAGGCTTAGGTTATATTTTGAGTTATTAAGCCTAGGTTATGTTTTGAGTTATTAGGCCTAGATTATATTTTGAGTTATTAGGCCTAGGTTATGTTTTGAGTTATTAGGCCTAGGTTATGTTTTGAGTTACTAAGCCTAGATTATATTTTGAGTTATTAGGCCTAGGTTATGTTTTGAGTTATTAAGCCTAGGTTATGTTTTGAGTTACTAAGCCTAGATTATATTTTGATTTATTAGGCCTAGGTTATGTTTTGAGTTATTAAGCCTAGCTTATATTTTGAGTTATTAGGCCTAGACAATATTTGGAGTGGTTGCAGCGGCATTATTACACATTACTGTTGTTAATGATTTAAGCACGTAGTTAAAAATAAATCCACGTGGCAATGTGGTCATTAATGGGGGATTGCAATCAATCGGTCAAGGGACTAAGTAGACTGAATACTGATTATCTTCGTGTTGCTAACCCCGCTTTTGAAGTGCAATTTATTTATATTTTAATAACTTTTTTTCTTGTTGCAGCAGACAAAATATGTCCGGAGCTGAGCTGGAGCCAAGCTCGGCCATAACATCCTTCACCAAATTACTGATCTAAACTGTTTCGAATATTATACCATCAGGCAGGGGAGGTCAACGGAACTTATCTGGGATTCTGTTATAACCTGTGTGTTGACCTAGTTCGTGCCGTGGCAAGCAACCCTTACCCCCCCCCCACCCACACTTTTTTTTGTAACGACGTCACCAAAAATACTTGGTGACACGTGCTGACATTCCTTTCCCCCCACCGCGCTTGATTGACAAAGTTTGTTTACGTCTCCAGAAGAGTCGACATGACGGAAGAAATACTCTCGATACCATAATACGATTGAATTTCTAGACTTTGTGGTTTGGTGGGTTTTGACTCATTCACTATACATAAAACCGTCGACTTTGACAGACTAGATTTTATTAGGCTTAACAGACATACAAGACAAGAGATCTTACTACTTTATTTTCCTGTGTGAGGATGGATTAATATACCTTTCTATTGTTACACTTGTTCACTTGCTCAGCTGTAAGTTTAATATAATTCGAGTAGTTGCAGGGCCTATGCGAACATGATTAGCCTATGAATTTGAAGCATCTAGACCTACTTTGTTTTTGTAAGCCTGAAGTTAAATGAAATAATGTAAATTAAAAACAAAACCAAGATTAACTCTGTGCAATGAACTTAACGCACGTAACAGTACTATTTTTCAAGGTCTAGAAGTAAAGACTAATATTTAATTTTTCAATACCGATAACTGGTTATACAACTATCGTTTAAAGTTTTTCATGGGGTGGGGGCGTATTTAGATTATTATGGTATTTCACAAGTGGAGCAGGGATTCCCCTATATTCATATTATTATGTCGTTTGTTTTTTTTTGTTCAGTTCAAACATCTGCAGAGACAATATTTTTAACATGTTTGGAGCCGGTGTTCTCAGGCACATTTAGTATCAAGATCCACCTGGGCAACTAAAGATAAAATGTTTTCCATCCCCAACCCCCAAAAATAATCTTTTCTTTAAGGGGGGAAATCTTTCTTTTTTAAATGATGTTAAGCGAATTGAATTTTGATGCCATTTTAAGCCTTACTTAATGATGATCTAACATTGTAGGATTAAACGCACAATGAAGTTGTTGATTTTTAAAACTTGTATTTCAATATAACAACAGTTGGCCGTCAATATAATGTAGGCTTATAACACTGGACAGCAACAACAAAAATTGTATGCTATTAGACGTCTAGATAGTGGGGTTTACACTAAATCGATTTGACTGATTCCAAATTTGGGTTTGTGTAGCAAGTCGGGATTTTTTTAATCATTCAAACAAATTACAGAGCTAGTTTTTTTTTTAAAATTATTATTATTATTATTATATAGCTCTGTAACTATAGGCTACGTTCACATGTTTGTAAAACAGGGTAGCTTGCCCGTGGTTGTCGCCTAATTTTACCACTTTGGGTTCGTTCCAAAATTATGTTTGATGTTTCTAATCTTGATTCCAATAAGTTAAGTAGGGTTAATTATAACATACCAAACAATAGAGTTTTTAAAATAAAGTGTATACTTTTACTCTGAACAAATGCATTCCTTTCCTGTCGATTCACGGTGACGTCATCCGATCCATGTTTACTCAGCCAAACCATGACAACCACAAAGGATATGAAAGCGGAGAAGATATTCACCAAGCCATTATGCTCTTTTCTCTCCGAAAATAAATATATTTATTCTTTCGTGAGCGTATCCCATGAGAAATGCATTTTGGGAACACCAGGGACCCAGCTGCTTGTAGGCTGTTACAGTTCTCTGCGAGCTCGGGGATTCACAAGCACGCATAGCATCACCAACAAACATACATACCAAGCGGCAAGTTTAAGTGTGGGGGGGGGGGGTTCAGCTTAGTTCTAAATAAAATACCACCAGGGGGGTCATTTCAGGTGGGTTTTTGGGGGGGGGGGGTAGGGGGGACCAAAACTTGGTCGTCTTGTTAAATTGTTTATCACTGGAGGCGCCACAGTGCATAGCAATTTAAATAAAACCTGAAAATTCAAAGGGGGAGGGCAAACGCCCCACCATTCCCGACCCAAATGACGCCACTGAATACCACGCATCAGTTCGCAGACTTCTGGCCCAATAACGCTTTCAGATTTCAGTTTGATTGCTCAAAGTTTCTCTTTCAGATTCCGGAAACCGTGTTCTTCACGATCCATTGCTGCTAAACCATTTTTCACGAGGCCCAGTTTAAAGTTAAGCGGCGATAACTGCATTGTCTTCTTCTTCTTCTTCTAAATTTTTATCACGATCAATGCATTGATCATTCTGGCAAAAAAGGCACAGATGTTTGGTGCACCCCCTTGTGAAAGCCTAGATCAAGTTTCTATCACTTTCAGGTCAGCACAAGTTGTGTTCCTAGAAATCGATCACTTGTTCCAGTTGTGTTCTGTGATATTGCTCACTTGTTCAAATTTTTTTTCTGAGCGGTTGATCACTTTCAAAATGATTTTCCTAAAGTCGTATGTCTCTTCGTGGCCTGCAGAGTGAGTAATAGGAACGTAGCGTTTTTCGATAACTATTGTGCAACAACACAACCTTCGGGCTCACTTTGCTGGAGTCTATGACCAGTCTCTACTGACCAGGGACGTAATCGCAACCTACAACTTCATTATGAGATTGTTCACATCAGTACAGAAATAGTTTAACATCTGCTTATACATTAGGAAGTGAATGGGCGGACTGTGTTGAGCTCTAGCACTAACTTTGGCTTCAATTTGTTGTTAAATCCATAGTATTAACACTCCTTTAAATTCATATAATCAACACTTCCTTTAAATCCATATAATCAACACTTCCTTTAAATCCATATTATCAACACTTCCTTTAAATCCATATTATCAACACTTCCTTTAAATCCATAGTATTAACACTCCTTTAAATTCATATAATCAACACTTCCTTTAAATCCATATAATCAACACTTCCTTTAAATCCATATTATCAACACTTCCTTTAAATCCATATTATCAACACTTCCTTTAAATCCATAGTATTAACACTCCTTTAAATTCATATAATCAACACTTCCTTTAAATCCATAGTATCAACACTTCCTTTAAATCCATATTATCAACACTTCCTTTAAATCCATGTTATCAACACTTCCTTTAAATCCATATAATCAACACTTCCTTTAAATCCATATTATCAACACTTCCTTTAAATCCATATTATCAACACTTCCTTTAAACCCATATTATCAAGATTTCCTTTAAATCCATATTATCAACACTTCCTTTAAATCCATATTATCAACATTTCTTTTAAATCCATATTATCAACACTTCCTTTAAATCCATATTATCATCACTTCCTTTAAATCCATATTATCAACACTTCCTTTAATTCCATATTATCAACACTTCCTTTAAATCCATATTATCAACACTTCCTTTAAATCCATATTATCAACACTTCCTTTAAATCCAGATTATCAACACTTCCTTTAAATCCATATAATCAACACTTCCTTTAAATCCATATTATCAACACTTCCTTTAAATCCATATTATCAACACTTCCTTTAAATCCATATTATCAACTCTTCCTTTAAATCCATATTATCAACACTTCATTTAAATCCATATTA
Organism: Lymnaea stagnalis; assembly: GCA_964033795.1. Lineage (NCBI taxonomy): Eukaryota > Metazoa > Mollusca > Gastropoda > Lymnaeidae > Lymnaea > Lymnaea stagnalis. The sequence continues at coordinate 2,816,262 of CAXITT010000006.1, forward strand.
TCAACACTTCCTTTGAATCCATATTATCAACACTTCCTTTAAATCCATATTATCAACACTTCCTTTAAATCCATATTATCAACACTTCCTTTAAATCCATATTATCAACACTTCCTTTAAATCCATATTATCAACACTTCCTTTAAATCCATATTATCAACACTTCCTTTAAATCCATATTATCAACACTTCCTTTAAATCCATATTATCAACACTTCCTTTAAATCCATATTATCAACACTTCCTTTAAATCCATATTATCAACACTTCCTTTAAATCCATATTATCAACACTTCCTTTAAATCCATATTATCAACACGAGTTGGCGTTTGTTTAATTTGTTCTATAAAACGTTATAATTGATCACATTACTTTTGTTGTCGTTGCCAAAACCCCTAAAGCTGGGTTCATCGCGAATCGAGTAAAAGCTTATGCTCTGGTGCTTTGCGCTCTACCTATCGTGTCATATGCTTAGGGCACGTGTCATATGCTTAGGGCACGTGTCATATGCTTAGGGCACGTGTCATATGCTTAGGGCACGTGTCATATGCTTAGGGCACGTGTCATATGCTTAGGGCACGTGTCATATGCTTAGGGCACGTGTCATATGCTTAGGGCACGTGTCATATGCTTAGGGCACGTGTCATATGCTTAGGGCACGTGTCATATGCTTAGGGCACGTGTCATATGCTTAGGGCACGTGTCATATGCTTAGGGCACGTGTCATATGCTTAGGGCACGTGTCATATGCTTAGGGCACGTGTCATATGCTTAGGGCACGTGTCATATGCTTAGGGCACGTGTCATATGCTTAGGGCACGTGTCATATGCTTAGGGCACGTGTCATATGCTTAGGGCACGTGTCATATGCTTAGGGCACGTGTCATATGCTTAGGGCACGTGTCATATGCTTAGGGCACGTGTCATATGCTTAGGGCACGTGTCATATGCTTAGGGCACGTGTCATATGCTTAGGGCACGTGTCATATGCTTAGGGCACGTGTCATATGCTTAGGGCACGTGTCATATGCTTAGGGCACGTGTCATATGCTTAGGGCACGTGTCATATGCTTAGGGCACGTGTCATATGCTTAGGGCACGTGTCATATGCTTAGGGCACGTGTCATATGCTTAGGGCACGTGTCATATGCTTAGGGCACGTGTCATATGCTTAGGGCACGTGTCATATGCTTAGGGCACGTGTCATATGCTTAGGGCACGTGTCATATGCTTAGGGCACGTGTCATATGCTTAGGGCACGTGTCATATGCTTAGGGCACGTGTCATATGCTTAGGGCACGTGTCATATGCTTAGGGCACGTGTCATATGCTTAGGGCACGTGTCATATGCTTAGGGCACGTGTCATATGCTTAGGGCACGTGTCATATGCTTAGGGCCTGTGTCATATGCTTAGGGCACGTGTCATATGCTTAGGGCACGTGTCATATGCTTAGGGCACGTGTCATATGCTTAGGGCACGTGTCATATGCTTAGGGCACGTGTTATATGCTTAGGGCAAGTTTTTATATGCTTAGGGCGCATGTCATATGCTTAGGGCTTAGGGCGCTTTTTATATGCTTAGGGCGCGTTTGGCACTAGTCAACACCGGGTGAATTTGATTAATTTTATATTAAGTTATTGAATGCATCGATAACTTAAATCTAGACTTGCTAGGCAGATTATGACTTCAATCTAGACTTGCCAGGCAGATTATGACTTCAATCTAGACTTGCTAGGCAGATTATGGCTTCAATCTAGACTTGCTAGGCAGATTATGACTTCAATCTAGACTTGCTAGACAGATTTTGACTTCAATCTAGACTTGCTAGACAGATTATGACTTCAATTTTGGAATCAGCATGTTAAAATACATACAACTCATATATTTAACTTTCAGCTGATGACCGAGTGGTATAAACTGAGTCAATCTCGAGCCAGTGGACATGAGTTCAATCCCAAGAAAACGTCTTGACACGCAAAGACGTCACTAGCACCCTTGGTGGCTCGGGCTCGTTAACCTTGGCTGGCAATTCATCTAAAAGAGGGCAAATTCTGAAATCAAACCTGGAAATGGAGTTTAAGACATGGCCGTCTACTGCACCCTGGTCTGATTCCAGTCGCCGTGACTAGGTCTTACCATTGCTTCAAATGCACATTGGCGAGAGAGTGAGGTTGACGGATTGGGAAACTCTCCTCACTTATAACAAAAATACAACTCAAGTCAAGGCTACAACTCAAGTCAAGGCTACAACTCAAGTCAAGGCTACAACTCAAGTCAAGGCTACAACTCAAGTCAAGACTACAACTCAAGTCAAGGCTACAACTCAAGTCAAGGCTACAACTTCAAGGCTATTACTCAAGTCAAAAATTTCCTTGGTCATCCTCGAGTGCAAAGGTCAAACAACAACGAACTCGGTCAGCAGGAAAATGGTTGTCGACCAATGTAATCGTCAAGGAAGTCGTCGATGAAATATTATACAGGCCTGCAATGGTAAGTTTTCTTTGCTTAATTTATGAGCGAATAATTTTAATTGCTTTACATACTCATAAGAACTCCCCATGTTAGTCAGGGCGTGATGACTCATGGTTGTCTAGCTGGGTCCATTCGATTATAAGAACTTTCGCTGGTAGTCAAGATTGTGAGGTTTATACTCAGGATGATGGTAGTCAGGATGTGATGACTCACGGTTATCTCACTAAAATAGGTTCATTTGTTGGTCGTAGTATATTATGTTTCATAAAGTCTTCTCCCAATATCATGCCCCATATGATTTTAGAAGTATTTAATTATACATCTGGATGTAGTGGCTGCGGCACATTTAACGCATATGTGGATTCAAATCTACACATTATTTATGCGTAAACTGTAAGCCCCTTATACCCGTTTAAAATTTCAAAGATGCATGTCAAAATCGAAATCCCTTACAGCCCCAATTTTTATGTCAAGAAAACAACACACAAACTCACGCAACTAATACAACAACTAACTGTTCTGTTTAACGTGGTTTGAGGCTAACAACATTAAGATTTCTCGTTTTTAATATTTGTTGTTTTTTTTAAAAAAGAATATCATTTTTAGAGGGAAAATAGTTTTCTTTTTCTTTTCTTCAATTTATTTTTGTCCCTTTTTGAATTTGCAGAGTTAAAAAAACAAAAAAATGTATTCTCAATAACCGTTTCATTGAATTTGGGGACGGCAATGTCATTAACTCTAGTATGTGTCTTGTTTCCAAGCTCTCGTTGCATCCCTTGGCAAGTGGTGAGAGGAAACGGCGATGCACTCACGATGAAGTCCGTCCAATTGTCCGAGAAATGGAAGGGCTGATACCACAGCGTGTCTGATGCTCCCTATTAAGCCCGGGACTAATTCTCTAAAACCAATACGCGACTTTTGATGCCCTCAACGTTGCCTCGGCTAAGACAGACATTTCATCACGAACTGCTCGTAGAAAGGTCTGTTCTACAAATGACGATGGCGCTATTTCAACACTGACTCTCAGCATTTGCTGATTTGCTTCGAGGTTTGGGCCATGATCATTTCTTTTAGAAAAATAGAAAATGGTGAAAAAAATCGTATTTAATGTTTCATTCATTCGTCTTTCAAGAGATGATTTCGTTCTCAAGAGTCTTTCTCTGAGTGTATACAAGAAGAATTGTGTGTGTTCTGTGTGGCGTGATGTCAGAAGCGTGGGGGGAGGGGGTTGGGGGTGCTGGTTTTTGGGAGGAGGACAGCAAACTAATCTACGCTAACAATGTGCTGAGATTCCATGAAAAGCGGGATATGCTTGTTGGTATTAGCACCAAAAAAAAAAAAAAAATGGGGTGGGTGGGGGGGGCGAACAAAAATATCTAAAAACACTACACCCACATAGCTTTATTTCCTTTTGGCAGACGGTCGGCCCAGGATTCTGATTGGCTCCTGCTCACCAGTGCTGCCCCCATTTTATTCATTGCAGTGAATACAAAAATTGTCCAGCTCTTGAAAACTGAGTTCTGGCGATTTATCAACAATTATTCCAGGCGCATTTGTCCAGGACTCATTTAGTTTCTGTTTGGGCAAACGTTTGTCAGCCTGGGAGTCTTCGCTACAGCGAATCGTGGGGGCAGGGGGGGGGGGTTGGAAACCTCCACCTCTACCCCCCACCCATCATCATTTTCTAAAACGCTATTTGAAGAAAAGCCATCCTGGCAAGAGCTTATTAAAGCTCTTCGAAGTGCCAATGCAATCAGGCAACTCACAATATTTTCGCTCTTTGCAAATGTTATTAAGATTTCTGAATAGACGCTGTCCCGTGGACGACTCAAGCAGCATCTACTCACCACCGTCGCGTTGTGAGCAAACAGTTGACACTGCCGAATCGGAGGAGCGTTTCTTCTATGAACTGACTCGTCTAAGAGTGTACGGGCGGGCCTCGTGTTGGAAAGGGGTTGATAATAGTGTCCAATAGTGTGAGACGGAGCTGTCAAATGCTTGCATAGGCTCCCGCTGCGCCACGTCCAGGCCTCTTCTAGTCTCATGTAAACACGAAGCGGGGGGCCTTTCAGAAACGCCAACTATCTCTAATGAGGGCTGACTGGAGGTAATTTGACTGATTTCACTCCAACACAGGGGCCCCCGTGGGCGGCCTGGCGTCCCATCCCAATCTTCATCCCTTCTCAGGAACGCCATCTGAATACGACCGTGGTTCTTATGTGGCTGTAGTGCTTGAAATGTTGAAAAACTCCACTAAAATAGCCCGGCCCCCTTTAGATGTCAATAAAAGTCAGCCCCACCGGGTCTTTGTCAGAAGCCGGGATATGGACAAGGGCCGCTACTTGTTGGGCTGACCCGAGAACGCGAGAGAAAGCTGACCGAAAGTGTTGCCAGATTTCTTCCATTCAGCGCCACCTGGTGTCTCCGGACCCAGAAATCGAATCACAGGGAGATTAAGTTACTAATTTCAGATGAACATTCAAGATATCAGGGAACGAGAAATTATTCCCTGATTCTAAAACTGATGTGTAATTTATTTAAAATATTTTGTAGATATTCCATGTGGACCTGAATCAAACTACAATGATTTATATGCCTGAACAATAAGAATAATACAGACATTTTATGAAGTTTTTTAAAAATCTCGTAAACAAGTTATTAAAGAGCTTAATTGAATTGTCTTTAAACTTATCGCATTAGCCGGATAATTTTTTTATCAAATGTTTTGTAAATGCTCCTATTCTAGAGTAGGGAATAAATAAAGAGTATATCCTTAAAAGCCAAGAATTCCATTCCGGTTTGTGGAGACTGTTATACATTTTTTAAAACAAAATAAGAATCACCCAAGTTATGCTCTAATATTGGGATGCTAGTGACTTAATTGTCATCTAAGCCTGCCTAAGTATTTTTTGCTTTCAAAATTATTAAAAGTATAGTATAAGTTCATTTTTAATGCTAAAATTATGTATAAAAATAATATCTAAATTCATTAGGTTGAAACTTTTTTAGTTAATTAGGTCACGTGCTATTTTTGTTGTTTAACCTTTTGAATTCGTGCGAACAATTTTAATTAAATCTCCCATTTGAAGATGTTCCGTTTTAAATTTTCAGATGAAATGTTGCAAATCAAATGTTCAGTGGAAATGTTGCGTATCAAATGTTCAGTGGAAATGTTGCGTATCAAATGTTCAGTGAAAATATTGCGTTGCAAATGGTTAATAAAGAAGTTGCCTTTCAAATATTCAATGGAAATCTTGCATTTCAAATGTTCAGCGGAAATGTTGCGTTTCAAATATTTACTGGAAGTGTTGCGTATCAAATGTTCAATTGAATGGTTGTTTATCAGATGTTAAATGGAAATTTTGCATATCAAATGTTAGATGGAAATGTTGCGTTTAAAATGTTCAGTGGAGAGGTTGCGTATCAAATGTTCGATGGAAATGTTGCGTTTAAAATGTTCAGTGGAAAGGTTGAGTTTAAAATGCTCAGTGGAGAAGTTGCGTTTAAAATGTTCAGTGGAGAGGTTGCGTTTAAAATGGTCAGTGGAGAGGTTGCGTTTAAAATGTTCAGTGGATAGGTTTCGTTTAAAATGTTCAGTGGAGAGGTTGCGTTTAAAATGTTCAGTGGAGAGGTTGCGTATCAAATTTTCAATGTAAATATTTCAAAACAAATGTCGTAGCAAGTCAACAAATTCTTGTTTAACTCACTACCATAGCAATGCTTTCAATTTATGGTATTTATCACCAGTCAAATGGCTGACCACTGGCCAAAAGTCATGAATTGTGTTGTATGGGCCTGCGTGCACTTAAAGACTTTTAGTCTATCCTACTGCTATCATACTGTTATCGTCAAAGAATGAGAAATATACAGCGTATACTTTTCAATTTAAAGTAATTTCTTAACTAGCATTTAACAAGTTTTTACCACTATATTTTATCATTTGATGATAATATTACTTCGAGCCCCGTTTACACTTGGTATATCTTTTTTATCATCCATTCAGATAGAAACCAATGATTTCTTATTTTAAAAACACAGCTTCGGTGAATGAATATCATAAGTGATATAGACATAAAAGAATATCAGAAATAACATGCCGTGAAAGCAAATCATTAATGACATGCCATAAAAATATCATAAGTCACATGCCATGAAAGAATATATAAATCCCATGCCATAAAAGAATATAATAAATGACATGCCATTATTTATTTTGCTAGACACTTTTACGTTCAGCTAAAAATAGAACGTGAACTAGATGCAACTATTTCGAAACTCCAACTTACGCCACGACAAGCATCTCAAAATCACGAATCTCAACTCGAATGAATTGTGTTCAGCGCAGTTCGACAATCCATTCTTGGCAAACCATTTCAGCCTTACAAATAAATACTGCTGTTAACTACAGCCGACCTACGGCCCTCTTCCGATTTCCGATTATATCCGTACACACGCGAGCACTCCCGGCACGCGTCATTGTACATATAATGTTGTTTACTACTACATAGAAATTAAAGAAAAGTTAATCCATGATACAATTAAATGCAAAAAATGTTTTGTCAGCCGAATATGTCATCTGGCAGTTTAATAAAAATACAGGATAAACGTACTCTGTACACACGGTGTTTATAAGTGACATCTTCTCGATGACCTCAGTGTAGCTCTGCGGCAGTCGGTTGAAGCTTTCTGAGATACTCTCATTGTTCATTGTAATTTAATTAGGCTTGGCTGTCCTGGGTATTAAAATGTGTTGGGGATGTGATTTAAATTAAGAGTTTAAATGGATGAAGGATAATGACAAAAAGTTCACTGGGAGGGAGTGAACTCGTGCAGTGGTTCTCGGGTTTGAATTCAATCTACATGAAAATTAGAAGAAGAAAAAAATGTGTTGTTATTTTAACCAAACCAACCTCTTCGCTTTATTTTGATTTGGTTGGGAGTAATCAAATATAATAATGCCAGTAATAAAATAATGCCAGTAATTTAATGCCATTTAACAAATGCCAGTAATAAAACTCCAGTAATATAATGCCACTAATATAATGCCATTTATCAAATGGCAGTAATAAAATTCCAGTAATATAATGCCAGTAATATAATGCCAGTAATATAATGCCAGTAATATAATGCCAGTAATGAAATGCAAATAATAAAATGTCCGTTATTTATATAATGTTAGTAATAAAATGCCATTAATATAATGCCGGTAATATAGAGGATTTTGATTTACAATATCATCCAAAATAGCTACATAAGTAGGCTACAAATCATAATTTATTTTCAATCTATGTTTGTTTTTAAATATTGAAAACAGAATGAATATAGGACTATTTTAAGCATATCCTAATGTATCAATGTATTCCAACCTATGTTACTGGAAAATGAAATAAAACGCACAGGAGTTAAGATTTGAGTGAGATATCTTATCAATTCCTTAAAAATGTCATTTAACCGTGCTTTTAGTAAGTGGAGAATACAAATGGACTAAAGAAAACTATATCACAAATATAGGCAAATCTCTTATATATATTTTGCTTCTGGTGTGGCTGCTTCATTTTCACAACCGGCCCTTCCCTACTCAACATGCATTATATTAGTATTACTGAGTGAGGAAAAAAACGCTGTCAATCAGTTCATGCATGACGGTTGAAACAAGGTAAGAAGGTTGAATTGTTTTCTGTAGAACTATTGTTTATAGAAAATGAGAAATGAACTTTTTTTTTTTTTTTTTTTTTTTTTTAACATTTGGACCCACCGGGTATTTTTTCAAAATACCCGGTCCCGTTGTAAAACACTGACCCTAGTTAAGCCCTAATATATTTTATTCCCTTAGTGAGCAACTTTGCTATGACCTGGGAGACCTCGGAAATTAACACGCGAACCAAATACAAGGCTGGCACAGGACAAGAGGTCAATGTCTCGATTGGTGTAAACATTGGATTTCGAGGTGTCAACATCACTCTGAAAGGTGAGTTTGTGGGGCTGGTTTATTTAAATAANGGGGGGGGGGGGGGGGGGTTGAAAAGCAAATGGGGTGTTTATAAATAAAATTATATTAATTTTTTTTTAATATGTTTTAAGAGGTTGCATTTTGAGTGTTCGCCCAGAAAGGCATTTAATCAGAGCACCCTCTCCCCCCTCCCCAACCCTTTGCTACAGCATTACGATGCCGTCTTTGTCCAGCAAATGTCGCACATTTTTTTTAACTTTGATAGATTTAAATAAATTCAAAAAGAATAATGTCAAGTCCACGAATGATACGCATGGAGAGAGTGATGTCTTCATGCGCTGCTCCACTCGGTGGCGTCTCTATCCTCTTTGAGTGGTGGAAGCCAACCTCCCTTCCCCACGGACCTTGGTCGGTTCCGAAGGTCATGGCAGTGGTATTTAATTCAAGAGGTCACTATGAATATTTTAATACACAAATTTTACAGTTCAAAATTTGTTAGAGCATCGTTAACTATTTAGTAATGATTTGGATAACAAAAGATTTCAATTTAGGTAATAACTCAGTAATTCTTCACATTTTCAGACAAATCAAATGATTAAATCCAATGGGTCTTTAAAATGAATATCAATAGGCCTAGAATTTTTTACTTTTTTAAATTATTAAAATTCATTTTTATTTGGGTGGCTTGATGATTGTGCGGTAGAAATTTTGTCAGTTATAAATTTTTGAATTGAAGTTCCCAAACATAAACCATTATAAACATTATCCAACGCTATCTCTGGAGTCCCCCCGTAATTAACTCCTCACCTGCAACGCTCCTGATGCTGATTAGGCAACCAGCCTTTTCTCTACCCCCCTCCCCCGCCCCCCCCCCACACACAACAACGCAAAAAAAATATTTTTAAAAATCTAATGCATTGTGATTTATAAAATAAAATATAGAAGAAGGTTGAATTGTTTTCTGTAGAACTATTGTTTATAGAAAATGAGAAATGAACTTTTTTTTTTTTTTTTTTTTTTTATAACACTTGGAGCCACCGGGTATTTTCTCAAAATACCCGGCCAAATGTGAAAGAAAGCAACTGCAACTCGGCCTTCTAAGCCGTAGTCTTGAATTATTTAAGAACGTGGTCGCAGGGAGTAGCTTTAAATAAGATAGAAAATATATTTTATTTTTAACACCATTAATGTTAATAATTTGAGCTGTGCTGCTAAAATGATATTTTAGTTAAATCTATAAATGTTAAGAATAAAAATATAGAATATTTATGTTATTTTTGTTATATTATCACATTTTTAGCGATTTTTATACAAGGTTCTAAGCGTGCTATCATACGTAAGCATTTACTCACTAATTGTGTACAAGGTTCTAAGCTTTTCTGTCATACGTAAGCATTCACTCACTAATTGTGTACAAGGTTATAAGCTTTTCTGTCATACGTAAGCATTCACTCCCTATTACTTTTTCCTTTCTGTGACGTTGCCGGTGTTCTCACAACGATACGACGGGTACCACATGATGTTACGTTGTTTTCCTACGCTGTCAAGACTTGACTGGCTGGCACAAAAGCTAAGAACTCTTCGGACCCTTCCATATCCGTCATTGTGAAACCTCGTCCATTTTCAAAAAGTCCCTTAAAACTCATCTGTTTAGGTCCGCCTATGACCTGTGATGCACCCTCCTTGCCCTGCCTCATTTTCTGTTTCGGGTTGATCCTGAAGTATAGGCCAAAACGTGTCAAAGTGTCCTCGTTTTATAGCCATTTTCATTGTTTCTATAGTATAGTAGTTACTATCCTAGTGTCTCATTTTTATTTTACTTAGTTTACATGTTTTTAATAATTGTAAAGCGCTTAGAGCTTTATGGTAAGCGCTATATAAAAATGCCTAAATA
>CAXITT010000006.1:2827634-2843034 GCA_964033795.1 Lymnaea stagnalis
CCCCCCCCCCACACACAACAACGCAAAAAAAATATTTTTAAAAATCTAATGCATTGTGATTTATAAAATAAAATATAGACTAAAGCATTTGTCTTTCCCGTATAAAGTTCATTATCAGAAGAAATTCACCAGCTGACCGGGGTGGGGGGTGGGGGGTTTTTACCCCCCCCCCCACCAACTCATGGACGCCACTCAAATGGTCCTTTGAATAACTTCTGTATAAGCAATATGCTCTGTGTATTGGAGAAGTCGGACACTTTGACGGACGGGGTGGTCCCTCGACTTTTGATGTCTCTCAGCCAAGAACGCCGCAAAGCATAGAGAATGCCCATCAAACATACGCCATGTTTAGTATATGCGGAGGACCGAAAAATCCGTTCCCAAAAATAAGTGTCTATTGAGGCGAATCTCTCCCTCCACTCCATCTTCCTGCTTCCTATTTAGTTCTAGCTCTAACCACGTCAATGGTTGATTCGAAGTACATGTGCAGATGAAGGTTCACTCTCCACAGGGGCGATCAGGGGCTTATGCCCCGGTCTAGGCGCAGGTTTGAATAATTTGGCGACAGAGTAGCCGTCGCTTCTTTACAAAGACCCTGTTTAAAAAATAATGATCTACCCATACTTCCGTAACTTAAATTATAATAATGCTAAAAATCGTGATTAAATTATGAAATTTTATAATGAGCTACCTCAGACTTAATTACAATAGGCATTTCCACGCTAAATAGGTGATACTTAATTAGTGTTAGTCCATTAAAACAGGCAGATAGGTAATACTTAATTAGTCTTAGTCCATAAAAACAGGCAGATAGGTAATACTTAATTAGTGTTAGTCCATTAAAACAGGCAGATAGGTAATACTTAATTAGTGTTAGTCCATTAAAACAGGCAGATAGGTAATACTTAATTAGTGTTAGTTCATTAAAACAGGCAGATAGGTAATACTTAATTAGTGTTAGTCCATTAAAACAGGCAGATAGGTAATACTTAATTAGTGTTAGTCCATTAAAACGGGCAGATAGGTAATACTTAATTAGTGTTAGTCCATTAAAACAGGCAGATAGGTAATACTTAATTAGTGTTAGTCCATTAAAACAGGCAGATAGGTAATACTTAATTAGTGTTAGACCATTAAAACAGGCAGATAGGTAATACTTTTAATTAGTGTTAGTCCATTAAAACAGGCAGATAGGTAATACTTAATTAGTGTTAGTCCATTAAAACAGGCAGATAGGTAATACTTAATTAGTGTTAGTCCATTAAAACAAGCAGATAGGTAATATTTAATTAGTGTTAGTCCATTAAAACAGACAGATTGGTTGAAAATCTGTCCATTAGCCGATTGGTGCAAATCTACTTTAGAGTGATACGTTCTGTCGTAGCCATACAAATGTCTCACATTGGGGCCATCCATAAAAGACGTCCACCAATTTTTTGCTATTTACCCCCCCCCCCTCCCTTTGTCCACTTTTGTCCACTTTTGACTTGACCCCACCCCCCATAAAACTTACCGAACTTAAATTAATGAATAGTTTGGGGAAATGTACAACAATATAAAGAGTATGTATTTACAAAGATTTTTTTTCGAAATTCCAATTATTTGCAGGCAAAATTCTAAATGTAATAATAACTGTTCAAAAATATTTTATTGAATCACTGTATTAAAAAATGTAATAAACAAATAATCCACCATTCTTCAATCAACGGAAAATTCGGACTGCAGCCATTCAAACAAGTTTCGTATAATGACAACATCTGTTCTAGAGTCTTCAATTGCTAATTTAATTTGAGTGGCTGTCTCTTCGTCTGATTCGTCTGCTATATTATATTCACTAGCAGGAATATTGCAATGGACGACCTTATGTTTTTTCATTGCCGCCTGTGATGGGAAATATTTACCGAAGAAACATATTCTCTTGGAAATTCTCCTCTCCTAGCCACCGATGGACAATAGAGATCAAAAGGCATGCTACTGTAACTGTGATCGGGCAGTAAATTTGCAGTAAATTTATGCAAAACTGCTGCACTCAAAAAACACTACAATGTGGACATCCACTTTGTCCTAACTCCCCCCCCCCTTTTTTTATCCACTTTAGTCCACTTTTTGCTGAACCCCCCTCCCCCTTTTGTGTGGACGTCTTTTATGGATGACCCCATTCCTGAAAAAGCAGATAAATTACGCCATGGAAAATATTTATTGTCTTTTTCATTATTTTTTTTAATACAAAAAAAAAAAAAATTCAAACTCTCTGATGTGATATGAAATGATGACGTCTAAGTCGACTAAGTACTTGGAGTGTTGCCACTTGTTTGTAAGACCTTAAAGAACATAATAACTAAATTATTCAGGCTTTCTAAAAACACAACAATATCTACTATTTAAAAAAAAACCAGCAAAATAGAAACATTAATGTGAAACATTCTTGGATTACACCTGACTTTTGTAAGGAAAAAATAACTTTAGAGCATTCGAGTTATACAAATAAAGCGACAAAGAAAAAATAATTTAAAAATTGTATGAAACATCTTTTAACTTGTCGGAAATGAAAACTAATATTTCAAATTTTAATGTAAAAAAATAATTATATAAAATTCAATCTCGCCATTCCAACTAGGAAATTTGTTTACTCATGTTAGGGTAAATATTGGAGAAAATCCGTTAAGACTTTGTTTGCTTGTTTTACCTGGTTATGGACGCCCGGGAGTGGCCGGAAATTGGCCTAATTGGCTTCCACATCATCCTGATAAAACAAAATATGATCGAATTCTATTGTAGTGATGTTGAATGTTTTAATTGTTAACAACCACCAAGAGTGCCAGGACACATTTCCATCAAAGTAATAACACTTTTTCGTCCCTTGGGTTCTAAAATGAAAAACAGAAAATTCGCTATTAACAAATATTGTTTCTTTCAATATTATTACAATCAATTAGTTTTCCGCAATGATTATAACATGATTTTCTTTGTTGTAAATTACTTGAAAGTAAATTTAAATTTTGTTCATTTCGTAAATTATAATAATTTTGAATAAAAATTACGCACATCATATTTCGATAATTCAATTTTTATTATTTATTTTCATCTATTCTATTTTATTAAAAAAATAATTATAATTAAAATCTCAGTAATTCCTTTTTTCCCCTAATTATAAATATTTTATTGCTTTTAAATTTTAAAATTAACATTATTTTAAGCAAAATTTCAAAATTAGATTTGAAACTTTTGTTCAACTGAACAGTTTATATTTTAAACTTAGCTTACAGCTATAAGAAAAAATACCAGCAGACTCGTTGCCTCTGCCATGGTCCTCAATGTGCCGCGGGTGTATGTTACTGACATCGTGTGCGAGTCGGCATTCTATACTTCCTAGTCATTTAGTCCACACAAAGTATACAATAAAATAACACTGACGTTTAATCAGGGATTGCATACAATGCCTCGATTCGATGGAGACAATCTGTGGTGGAAAAAAAAGCCATCTGCGGATGAACCCAATCTGTGGATGAAGTCAATCTGGTGATGAAGTCAATCCGTGGATGAAGGCAACCTTTGGATTCAGTGAGCTGAACCTGAAGGGTTGAATCCATAGTCGAGCACCAACAACAACGTAATATGTAGTAGTGCAAAGGCGCATCCTGATGCATTAAAAAAGGACAGACACTATTATTTAGTTATGTGCTTTTCTTAAGCATTAATTTGTTATGTGTCTGTCACGAAAATTGTTGTAGCTAAATTACTGGTAAATATGAAGGTAAGATCATAACTGTGCTACTTAGAGACACCTAAGACGAATAATAAGAAACATCACGATAACAGAAGTACGATTATTTCATTATTTCATTGCGACCCCATTTGTGTAAGTTTGCATAAATTTGTATAACTCCTATATACAGTTTACATTCTCTGCTAGGAATCTTGGTTATAGTTTGTCTAACAACATGTCTCTCGAGAATAAAATATCTCTCACATTTGTCGCTCTGCTTACACCGCCATTCATCAGATAAGCTCCATCCGCCAATGTCTTTCAGTTGGTGCAACAAAAACCCTAGTCTGTGCTCTTGTTATCTCTCGTCTTTACTATTGTAATTCTCTTCTATCAGGTTCACCAAAACATTTCTTTAAAAAATTACAAAAGGTTCAAAACTCAGCTGCTAGGCTAATTTTAAAAGCAAGAAAACGCGATCACGTCACACCACCACTTCATTCACTTCATTGGCTCCCTATACAAGCACGTATTGACTACACACTCCCTGTTCTCTGCCACAACGTTTTCTCGAATTCCTCCCCTTCCTATCTAACCAAAATTCTTTCTGTCTATTCACCCCTTCGACAGCTTCGCTCCTCCGCAGACGCGCGTATTCTTTTCTGTCCCCCAAGACTCGCACAAAAACATACGGTGAACGCTGTACTTTGATCGAGGCTGCACGTCAGCCAATGGACGGACGGCGCTGATCTCAACTGCTTGCCATGTCACCTTTTCGTCTTCGCTATATAAAACCACGTATACTACGACTACTACTAATAATAATAATAATAAGTCGCCTTAAAATTATTAAATTTAATAACTGGCCGATATGCAAAGGATTTGTAAAAGATTGAATTGACAATTTTTTTTCCGCCTCAAAGCAAGGAACGTTCTTTTTTTAAAATTGATAGAAGCTCAGGTCTTATTGTTTAGACTGCCACGTACTAGCTGAAACAAATTTAAAATATAAATCATCTCACTTATCATAACAGATTTTTAAGCATTATAATACATATATATCTACAAATATATTATTTTACAGATTATAACTTAGATTACTTTACATATTGTAACATATAGATTATTGCACATCTTGTAACACAAAGATTTTTTTTAATGAAATCAGGATATGCCAAAAATAATTCCTTTTATTCTAAATGAGGATGTCCTCGAATTTTTAATGAGGTGTTATATGAGGTTTTATTTTAGGTGTTATATGCGGTTTCATATGAGGTGTTGTATGAAGTGCCATGGTGTCTCATGAGAGGTGTCTTATTGGGGTGTTATATAAAGAGTTATGTGAGGTGCAATAGGAGGTATTATGGGAAGCATTGAGGGTGTGTTATATGACGTCTTTTATGAATTGTTATTTGAACAGTAGGTTTTAAAATGGGTTGTTATATCAGGTGCAAGGACTTAAGTACTAAACAACTGCAGAAGAGTATAGTTTTCATTCATGAACAAAAAGTTATATGTGCCTCAGTGAAATATTTAAAAATATTGCAAGAGAACTGTGGCTGAAAAAAAAAATGTCATTCTAATTCAATACGTATGCACTATTAATATTTTGGCATCGTAAGTAAAACAATCGATAGCTTAAAAACCCTTTATTTTTTTTTTCTTAATGAAGTCCACCGTCGAGCCATTTATTATCCAACGCCAACATCCAAGCATCTCTCAATCTCATTATTGCATTTGTACAATGTCTGCCTGAATCCTGGTAAAGTGAAGGCCTAATGGACGCCATGTTTTCTTTTCATGGCACAGAAACAAGAGCAAAACAAACGGGATAACTCACACGATATTTTGTCCATTTATTGTGTCAATATTATTCATAAATCTGAACAGATGTAACCAGCCGGTTCAGTATTTAGTGTTATTCATCTCAGAATGTGTTGGTTTTTTTTTTGTTCATTCTGATTTTTTCGTTTGAGTTCAAAACGTTGATCTGGTCCTTGAATTGTTTTGTATGAATGTTCGGGTGAGTCGGGACTAAATAGCTAAATTTAAAAAAAAAAAAAGACTAATGGAAGACCCAGTAAAGAATTTAATTTTAATATTTAAAAAATAAATATATTGCTGCGTTCAAACTAATAGAGGGTGAAATGATGAGATGATCTGGTCCTTGAATTGTTTTGTATGAATGTTCGGGTGAGTCGGGACTAAATAGCTAAATTTAAAAAAAAAAAAGACTAATGGAAGACCCAGTAAAGAATTTAATTTTAATATTTAAAAAATAAATATATTGCTGCGTTCAAACTAATAGAGGGTGAAATGATGAGTGAGTGGATGGATGAGTGGATTGATGAGTGAGTGGATGGAGGAGTGGGTTGATGATTGAGTGGATGGAGGAGTGGGTTGATGAGTGAGTGGAGGGATGAGTGGGTTGATGAGTGAGTGGGTTGATGAGTGAGTGGATGGAGGAGTGGGTTGATGAGTGAGTGGGTTGATGAGTGAGTGGATGGAGGAGTGGGTTGATGAGTGAGTGGATGGATGAGTGGGTTGATGAGTGAGTGGGTTGATGAGTGAGTGGATGGAGGAGTGGGCTGATGAGTGAGTGGATGGATGAGTGGGTTGATGAGTGAGTGGGTTGATGAGTGAGTGGATGGAGGAGTGGGTTGATGAATGAGTGGATGGAGGAGTGGGTTGATGAGTGAGTGGATGGATGAGTGGGTTGATGAGTGAGTGGGTTGATGAGTGAGTGGATGGAGGAGTGGATTGATGAGTGAGTGGGTGGGTGTGTGGGCTGATGAGTGATTGGATTGTTGAGTGAATGGGTGGATGGGTGAGTAGGCTGATGTGTTAGGAGGTTGGTGAGTGAGTCAGTTGATCAGCGAATGGATAGATGAGTTAGCTGTAATGAGTGAGTGGATGAATGAATTGATGAGTGGTCGAATGTGTGGATTTATTAAGGCAATTATTTACTTATGAAATTGTATCTTCAAACGGTTACAATATCGACTGAAGCCATTCTATGAGACCAAGATGCACTGACCACAGGGAGTACGAAGCCATTCTATGAGACCAAGATGCACTGACCACAGGGAGTACGAAGCCATTCTATGAGACCAAGATGCACTGACCACAGGGAGTACGAAGCCATTCTATGAGACCAAGATGCACTGACCACAGGGAGTACGAAGCCATTCTATGAGACCAAGATGCATTGACCACAGGGAGCGCGGAGATAAAGCTTCCGGAGAAGAAAATGAGGGGGGGGGGGGAGGAAGGGAGAGGGAGAAAATTTTTCAGTTTATTTAGTAGGATGAAAACAACGCTACTTTAAAATAGTTAACTAAAATTGAAATTAAATGCAGCCCAGAGAATTCTTTAATCTGTATCCACTGGGAATAGAAAGATTGGAGAGAGAGCTTCACTTTAAAAAATGACAAAATCTCCGGTTAAAATAATACTTCCAGATGTTTTATCGCGTGAATGCTTTTACCAAGAGCACTGACCACGCCTTCCATTTCTCTATCCTAAAAAAATAAAATTCGTTTCTCTCAATTTCCGAAAGCTTCCAAACAAACAAACAAACCTCTAGGATAAAAAGAAAGGGGGGAAAAAAAGCCAAGCCCCGGTCCACTTGAGTTCTGGGATAAGCAAACCTCTCTTAAATGCGCTCTGTCGTGACGCCACTGATGGGAACAAATAGAAGTTTAAAATCTCAGTTGAAAAATCATTGTTGTATATTTGTCTTACGGTGGCTGAACGAGGGAGAGATCAATACAGGACCATGATTGAAACCAAGGCTGGCTGATGCTAGCGGACCGTTGGATGAATAACTCTGGGTGCACTGATACCATTAGCAGCCCAGAGGTTTTTTTTCCTCCTCCAATCAGAAAGGAGTCTGGGAGGATGGTGGGGAAATCGCATTTAACAAACGGAAGGTTTGAAAAAAGGGGGGGGGGGGGGCAAAGAGAGAGAGAGAGAGAGAGTGTATATAATGCCTTTTCAGAGAACTTCCATTTAATTCCCGGCCTAAAAAAATGCACTGTGCCCGCCAGGGTGCCCACCCAACAATGGCATCGCGGGCACAAGGGGCGAGAACTCACCCCTCAAATTAAGAGCCCCGCACGATTAATAATTCAAAGGCCGTGCGATTGGACCAATCAGGGTGACGGTGACAGCAGAGCCTTGGCGAATTAGCTATGGACTCTTTCCTTTCTCCTCCTTCCACGGGCGCTTCGCTTTACCGGGTGTCTGGGGAGGTGGGGGCGCGATCGACAATCTAGGCGTGACTCTCTGGCAACCAGAAGATACCAGCGCCGAATGATCAATGTTTGTCTTTGCTTCAAAAACAATGATGCAAAAAATCGAAAAAACTGAAAAGCAGACGATATTTGAGCAAATCTCTTGGGTGGAGGGGGCGTGGGGGGGGGGGAGCAAGGGGTAGAAAGTGAAGCAAAAGACCTCTCAATATTTGTTCAACAGCGATCAAAGAAAGTACATTAGGGGAAGATACTCGTCATAGAAAGTTCATCTCAAAAGTGGGTTTCATATTTGAGGCGCGAGAACTGGTCCTCGGCAAGTTTTGACAAGATTGTCAACAATTATTTCATCATAACACCAGCACCGTAACCTGGTTTCCCAGCAAGACACATCACCACCATAGTAACATGGTGTCCCAGCGCGACACAACACCACCACAGTAACATGGTGTCCCAGCACGACACAACACCACAGCACCATGGCTTCACAGCAACACGAAATTTTAACACAATGGTGCCACATCCCCATGTCACAACATCACGACAACACCATACAACTAAATTAGCATAGCACCACGACACAATAACATGACACTGTAGTAGCATATCACTACAGAATTCCCATCCACTATATACGGTGCCATGACTTCAAGGCTAAATTAGTTTATGTAATGTATTTTATAACTCTAACATTAACTTATATTAGTTCTAGATAATCAAATAAAAAAATCTAAAAATACCTTTGGCTGGCTATATATTCAATTATTATGAAAGTGATTTTTATTGCTGGAAACTAAGTAAAACTAAACAGTTGTCATAAAATTAAATGTCTCAAGGAATATGCTATCTGATCTTTTCAACTTTGTTATTTCACAACCTGACCATGGTGCGTTTGTCTAAAGGTAGAATGATAGTAAGGTCAGTGACATCTTCTAGTCTCTATTGGTTGAATCCCTCACCTGTTGTTTCTTGGTGGCCCATTTATCACGCTGTAAAGCAACACATTCAACTGCGGAAATTAAATAGTTTATTACCCAAAAAAAGGTGCATTTCTTTACAATATCACATTGAACTATTTTAATAATCTTGATTACTTTAAAATCACACGAATCCGATCCCGCGACGTAATTGCGCTCATAAAAACCGCTTTTATTTCCAAATATAATCTGCAATCATTCAGCGAAAGAATGTGATAACATTATATTAAGTCCATTGGCTGACATGCCCCCAGTCTTGGAGAGCGTCTCCTTCGTCAAAGCCTATTACGAGTCGTATTCGCTTAGATTAGAATTCCAGACATAATCCGGACAAAACTCTTTTACAACAGACAATGCCGACATTTCTCGGATACCAAAGCCTCCTTGCCTCCCCGCCTCGCCGGTTATCCGATTAAGGAAGTGTCACTGCCATAACGCACAAGATTGGCGGCTCGAGGGTTCTCAGATGGTCACAAAAGGGCGATTGACCCTCCCTTCCCGTGAATACCTTAACTGACCACCGTCCACCCACTTAATGGAATCTAAAATTCCGCTATCAATGTCCACTTTATCGCCAGCGCCGGACCCGAGGCCCGTCGTGTACTTTGATCGAGGCTGCACGTCAGCCAATGGGCGGACGGCGCTTAATCTCAACTGCTTGGCCATGTCACCTTTTCTTCTCCTCTACCCCACCGCCACTTCTATCCACCCTGCGAACCGAAACGACAGAGGACCCCCGTGCGGGCCCGGGACCTCCCTCTGTCCCCGGGACAAAAAGTGCCACCCGTTCATCCTGTGTGGCCCCCTGACATCCAGGATGGCTAGGGTCTACGGGGCAGCTATCCCCGACCGTTCTTGATTTGAGCTGTGTACCGCCAGCGTGTCTGCGAGCCCGCGTATGACAAATGGAGGAGGGCATTAGCGAAAATAGTTTTCATAACTGTTATTAATTGTTTATGACAATACACCCTGTCCGACACGATAATTGCATCTCTACGTGTTAAATGGGGAGAAGGGGGAGTGGGGGGAGGCTGGGGGGTGGGGGTGGGTGGGACAAACTGGCACATCGTCGCTATCTACATCCACACAAGGGCCGTCAGGAAGGGGGTGGGTGGGAGGTGACATGAGGACGACTGTGTTGGCAAATGACAGGAAGAACTGGAGGATGCACTTTGTCAAAAATGTGCCACGAGCTGTCACATTACGGTTTACAGGGATTCTCTTGTGTCATTTAGCATGTCATCCGCGAAATTACTGGTGGAGATGTTTAGGATGGGAATGTTGGGTTGGGATTGTCGGGGTGGGAATGTTGGGGTGGGACTTGGATGCATATTTTCGTCTCATAGATTTTTGAGTATCTCCGAGTGACTCCATGACATTCGCAGACATTTGTTTGAGATCTACTGGTCACGTCAGCACCGAGTTAACAAAAACCATGGCGCGAGTGAGTGGCTATTAAATATCAACTAAATGTTTCAGTGCACTTTACTTATGGAACTATAGTATACACCATTGTTACTGTGTGTGTGTCGACGGTCGGAGATCAAAGTAAAACTTCATTTACGGGTGTCGACGGTCGGAGATCAAAGTAAAACTTCATTTATGTGTGTCGACGGTCGGAGATCAAAGTAAAACTTCATTTATGTGTGTCGACGGTCGGAGATCAAAGTAAAACTTCATTTATGTGTGTCGACGGTCAGAGATCAAAGTAAAACTTCATTTATGTGTGTCGACGGTCGGAGATCAAAGTAAAACTTCATTTACGGGTGTCGACGGTCGGAGATCAAAGTAAAACTTCATTTATGTGTGTCGACGGTCGTATATCAAAGTAAAACTTCATTTACGGGTGTCGACGGTCGGAGATCAAAGTAACACTTCATTTATGTGTGTCGACGGTCGTAGATCAAAGTAAAACTTCATTTACGGGTGTCGACGGTCGGAGATCAAAGTAAAACTTCATTTATGTGTGTGGACGGTCGTAGATCAAAGTAAAACTTCATTTATGTGTGTCGACGGTCGTAGATCAAAGTAAAACTTCATTTACGGGTGTCGACGGTCGGAGATCAAAGTAAAACTTCATTTACGGGTGTCGACGGTCGTAGATCAAAGTAAAACTTTATTTATGTGTGTCGACGGTCGTAGATCAAAGTAAAACTTCATTTACGGGTGTCGACGGTCAGAGATCAAATTAAACTTCATTCATCTATGTCGATGCATTGTTTATAAATTTTGACTTTGATTTCTTAGTCTAAAATAAAAAGAGTTTTTTTTTGTTTTTTTTTAATAGGAATGAACACCAAATATCCTAAATTTAAAAATATATGGATATATAAGAAACACATTCACACGTAAAGATTGTATCAACATTCTGGCGAACTGAAAAATATACACACATGTACATGTATTCTTAGTTTACTTTAGGTTAGTTTCTAATTAGTAAATGTCTTTTCAGTGCTTATTGATCGAACGGCGAAGTCTTTGGACTCAATTTGATATGTCTCTATTTTACGGGAAGTGGAATAGTCAAAATATTTGCAATAATGTCTACTATATATGTCCTTAACTACCTGCTTACCTATCTTCTTACCTACCTACTTACCTAAATACTTTCATACCTGCTTACCTATCTACTTACCTACCTACTTACGTACATAGTAAACTAGCTACTTACCTACCTACGAACCCACCTACTTACATATCTAATGACATAAATACGTATCCACCTACCTACTCACCTACCTACTTACCTACCTAATTGACTACCTACTTCAATACCTACTTCACCACCTACTTATCTACGTACTTAACTACGTACTTAACTGCCTACTTGACTAGCTGCTCAACTACCTACTTACCTACCCACATACTTACCTACTTAACTAAATACTTACCTTCCTACTTAACTACCTAATTACCTACCAATCTACCAAATACTCAACTACATGCATACATACCTACTTACCTACCTACTTACCTACCTACTTACCTACATAGTAAGCTAACTAATTAACTACCCACTTACTTACCTACTAACATACCTACTAACCTAGCTACTTACATACCAAATTACACATCTACTTACCTACCTACCTACTCACCTACCTACTTACCTACCTTAATACCTACTTATCTATCTACTTAAATAACTTTTAATTACCTGCTCAACTACCTACTTACCTACCTAACTGCCTATTGAACTACCTACTTAACTACCAACTTACCTACCTAACTGCCTATTGAACTACCTACTTAACTACCAACTTACCTACCTAACTGCCTATTGAACTACCTACTTAAATACCAACTTACCTATAATAGAACTGGGTCAATATCTACATGGCATTGTCTTCTTCTAACCTAGAACTGGACCGATATCTACTTGTTCATTGTCTTCTTCTATAACCTAGAACTGGGCCACTATCTACATGTCATTGTCTTCTTCTAACCTAGAACTGGACCGATATCTACTTGTTCATTGTCTTCTTCTAACCAAGAACTGGGCCAATATCTACATGTCATTGTCTTCTTCTAGCCTAGAACTGGACCGATATCTACTTGTTCATTGTCTTCTTCTAACCAAGAACTGGGCCAATATGTACATGTCATTGTCTTCTTCTAACCTAGAACTCGGCCAATATCTACTTGTGCATTGTCTTCTTCTAGCCTAGAGCTGGACCCATATCTACTTGTTCATTGTCTTCTAGCCTAGAACTGAGTTATTTTTGGATGATGCGAGGTAAGAACGTCCCAGGAAAAAAAATCACTGAAAAGAAGTCACATAATTTTTAATTAGCCGTAATTTTATTTGGGGTAAGTCCATATAAATGTTTATCGTAGACTAAATATCAGTCAACGGAACTAAAACACGACTCATTAAGAGCGTAGTTTGATTTTCGCTTGGAATTAAATATGTGAGCGTTATTTGTGTCATGTATACATATTATAATCACACAATCAATTCTATGATTTATTAAGTTACATTGTCATGCATGATGCCAATAAACAAGAAGATTATAGGTTAAATAACAATAAATGATAGAAAGCGCTTGAGCAGAGATTAAGCTCTCGTCCAAAAGTATTGTCATTGGATTCTCGGCTCTGACCTCCTGACACATCTCTCATAATAAAGAGAAAGAGTGAAAGTCCACGGTCATTGTATCGTGGTAGTAGTTTAGTAGTTCAATATAGCCAGACAAGGCATCAATAGCCTCAATGTGTTCAGTTTGGCGTTTGACCGAGAGATAGAACAATTCATTTGTTCCCTAATCTTGTCAGAGTTTAGGGTGAACTCCTCCGACTGTTCTCATAAAAATAAAAGTCAAATTAAAAAAAAAAAAGTATGTTCTAGTTTAAGACTAATGTATTTATTTGTATGCACACTCATCAAAGCATATTTGTATGTAAACTCATCAAAGCATATTTGTATGTACACTCATCAAATCATATTTGTATGTACACTCATCAAAGCATATTTGTATGTACACTCATCAAATCATATTTGTATGTACATTCATCAAATCATATTTGTATGTACACTCATCAAAGCATATTTGTATGTACACTCATCAAATCATATTTGTATGTACACTCATCAAATCATATTTGTATGTACACTCATCAAAGCATATTTGTATGTACACTCATCAAATCATATTTGTATGTACACTCATCAAATCATATTTGTATGTACACTCATCAAAGCATATTTGTATGTACACTCATCAAAGCATATTTGTATGTACACTCATCAAATCATATTTGTATGCACACTCATCAAAGCATATTTGTATGTACACTCATCAAATCATATTTGTATGCACACTCATCAAAGCATATTTGTATGCACACTCATCAAAGCATAT
The DNA here is from genome assembly GCA_964033795.1 of Lymnaea stagnalis. Classification (NCBI taxonomy): domain Eukaryota; kingdom Metazoa; phylum Mollusca; class Gastropoda; family Lymnaeidae; genus Lymnaea; species Lymnaea stagnalis. Next base: position 2,841,433 of record CAXITT010000006.1, read on the forward strand.
TTGTATGCACACTCATCAAATCATATTTGTATGTACACTCATCAAATCATATTTGTATGTACACTCATCAAATCATATTTGTATGTACATTCATCAAATCATATTTGTATGTACACTCATCAAAGCATATTTGTATGTACACTCATCAAATCATATTTGTATGTACACTCATCAAATCATATTTGTATGTACACTCATCAAAGCATATTTGTATGTACACTCATCAAATCATATTTGTATGTACACTCATCAAATCATATTTGTATGTACACTCATCAAAGCATATTTGTATGTACACTCATCAAATCATATTTGTATGTACACTCATCAAATCATATTTGTATGTACACTCATCAAAGCATATTTGTATGTACACTCATCAAATCATATTTGTATGTACACTCATCAAATCATATTTGTATGTACACTCATCAAAGCATATTTGTATGTACACTCATCAAATCATATTTGTATGTACACTCATCAAATCATATTTGTATGTACACTCATCAAAGCATATTTGTATGTACACTCATCAAAGCATATTTGTATGTACACTCATCAAACTCATCAAATCATATTTGTATGTACACTCATCAAATCATATTTGTATGTAAACTCATCAAAGCATATTTGTATGTAAACTCATCAAATCATATTTGTATGTACACTCATCAAATCATATTTGTATGTAAACTCATCAAAGCATATTTGTATGTAAACTCATCAAATCATATTTGTATGTACACTCATCAAATCATATTTGTATGTAAACTCATCAAAGCATATTTGTATGTAAACTCATCAAATCATATTTGTATGTAAACTCATCAAAGCATATTTGTATGTAAACTCATCAAATCATATTTGTATGTACACTCATCAAAGCATATTTGTATGTACACTCATCAAATCATATTTGTATGTACACTCATCAAAGCATATTTGTATGTACACTCATCAAAGCATATTTGTATGTACACTCATCAAAGCATATTTGTATGTACACTCATCAAAGCATGTAAATGTTTTTGTAAATTCGGCAGATTTTAAAATGTTGCTTTTTTTTCATATCACTTTTATTCCTGTGAATTTCCGTTCTATTTGCTGATATTTGGTATATCAAGAACATTTATTTGAAACTTACAAATAAAATTATGGTTTATAAAAAAGTTTTTCTGTAACTTTCCTGTGACTTTCTTCCCTAGTATCATTTTTTGGTGGTCCTAATCGGGGTGGTTATTTATGTGTCTGGGGTTTGGGAGGAGGTTGGGAAAGCTTTACGGAAATTTAAAACCATGGTCAGGTTAGGAAGTGATGGGGATTGTGTGGAAGGAAATGGTGGTAATTTTGTGGAAGGAAATGATGGGGATTGTGTCCAATTCGTTTCCAAGGTTTGAGAAAATGTGCAAATATCAAACAGGTTCAGTCATCCAACTTCTCGGGAATTATTTTTTTTATTTTAAATACCGTATTATCACTCTCTCTCTCTATCTCTCTCTCTCTCTCTCTCTATCTCTCTCTCTCTCTCTCTCTCTCTCTCTCTCTCTCTCTCTCTCCCTCTCTCTTTCTCTCTCACTCTCTCTCTCTCTCTCTCTCTCT
>CAXITT010000006.1:2850922-2865106 GCA_964033795.1 Lymnaea stagnalis
AGGGCGGGGGGGGGGGGGGGAGGGGGGGGGGGGGGGGGGGGGGGGGGTTGGCGGGCTGGGCCTTAACAACGTCCAGAGATTGTAATCGAAATCTTTGACTCAGTTTTACGGTTGTTGTTGTAACTCCTTCGTTCATTAAGGCAAGGTTTACCCAAACCTGGTCACCGAATGCTGTGCCGTCAACGAGAGATATCGGCCTCATCTTCCATCTCATAATCACTTGTGACAATACATTAACAGACCACCTCCTCTTGCCCCCAATCCGAAAATTGCCAGATCCGGGTTGGGTCTGGCAGGTTGGTATAGTTATGAGTCTGGTTGTGTTTGTACAAACAATGTCAGGTGAGCCACGGTGAATAAGCTGACAGGTACCATGACGGCTTGTGTTCGTGGGGGCCGGTAAAAGAAACCCCCAAACAGTATCATAACCAGGAATGCATCGACGGTACGGCACCATGTGACAGGTAACTGTGTGACAGGTAACTGTGTGACAGGTAACTGTGTGACAGGTGACCGCGTGAAAGGTAACTGTCACTTAAAGGTAGATCAGAAAACTCTCGAGCATGTCGTGATATCTATTAATAGTGCTAAAAGTTTTTCCATATTTTGGACCCAACAAGCTGAGACCTAGTGTTATACTTAATATTATAAACCAACTGCACACATGATGTACGTCCTCTTCAAACCTACTACACACATGATGTACGTCCTCTTCAAACCTACTACACACATGATGTACGTCCTCTTTAAACCTACTACACACATGATGTACGTCCTCTTTAAACCTACTACACACATGATGTACGTCCTCTTCGAACCTACTACACACATGATGTACGTCCTCTTCAAACCTACTACACACATGATGTACGTCCTCTTCAAACCTACTACACACATGATGTACGTCCTCTTCAAACCTACTACACACATGATGTACGTCCTCTACAAACCTACTACACACATGATGTACGTCCTCTTCAAACCTACTACACACATGATGTACGTCCTCTTCAAACCTACTACACACATGATGTACGTCCTCTTATTTTGTGAATGACGTCTTGTCTTCATGAACCAATGTGCGCCTCAGGCAAAACACACTAACCTTAACTTACCAGTATCAGATTTATTGACGCATGGCTTACTTCTCCTGACGCTGACATTCCTTATGTATCATTAAAATAATAACATTTCATGCCAACTGACTAAATGCTAACATTTCATACCAGCTGACCAAATGCTAACATTTCATGCCAACTGACTAAATGCTATCATTTCATGCCAACTGACTAAATGCTAACATTTCATATCAACTGACCAAATGCTAACATTTCACGCCAACTGACCAAATGCTAACATTTCATGCCAACTGACTAAATGCTAACATTTCATGCCAACTGACTAAATGCTAACATTTCATGCCAACTGACCAAATGCTAACATTTCATGCCAACTGACCAAATGCTAACATTTCATGCCAACTGACCAAATGCTAACATTTCATGCCAACTGACTAAATGTTAACACAATGCCAACTGACCAAATGCCAAAATTTCATGCCAACTGACCAAATGCTACACTTTCACGCCAACTGACCAAGGCATGTCGTTGCTGGAAAGTTCTGTGTTCAACATGTGCTACAACGCTCACAGTTCAGCTTTGACCAAATGCCAACATTTCATGCCAACTGACCAAATGCTAACATTTCACGCCAACTGACCAAATGCTAACATTTCATGCCAACTGACTAAATGCTAACATTTCATGCCAACTGACCAAATGCTAACATTTCTTGCCAACTGACTAAATGCTAACATTTCATGCCAACTGACCAAATGCTAACATTTCATGCCAACTGACCAAATGCTAACATTTCACGCCAACTGACCAAATGCTAACATTTCATGCCAACTGACTAAATGCTAACATTTCATGCCAACTGACTAAATGCTAACATTTCATGCCAACTGACTAAATGCTAACATTTCATGCCAACTGACTAAATGCAAACATACCCATATCCAAAATTAACCAATTTAACCCCGTTGCCCCCTGTGTTAGCCTTATATTTTCGACACCCTCACTGGAATTTCCTGAGTCCTAACATTATAATATAAAGGTTGGGGCGCATTAGGAGCCCAAATTCGCTAGACACCATTGGTCGGGGGAGGGTGAGGAGTGGTTTAACCCCATCTTCACAAAAAGCCAGCACTGACTAATCCAAAAAGCTGCATCATACAAAAATACATCAATTTAAAAAAAATATATATATATAACAACATCGAGACTTTCCCCATACATCTAACGTTAACCAGCTTAATTATAATGCAACCACACATTCCACACAGCAAAATTAACATTTACTATTTCAACCACATATTCCCTCACGGCAACGTCCCATATCAAATAAAACTCACCTTAAATTCTCCAAATATTCACGACCCACGTGACCACGGCTCTCTCTCTCCCCCCACCCCACCCCCACCCCCCTACTTCCTTGGATCTATGCCATCAGGTCAGTCCAGGTCATGTCAGGCCTCTTGTCTCCTATCCAGATGACGAACTTTCCCAGAATTGCCCCGACAGTTCACCGAACATCCAGTAATTGCATTCCCTGCCCCCTATTATGGCCGAGACGGCGAAGCAGTGCCCCGCGCTCTGAAAGACTTTCCGTGTTTCGGGGATAATCCCGGCTGATAAATCTAGGTGAAATGTTTTCACGGACGGGCCGCGTATTTATGGAGACCCGTTCTGGCACAGTGGAAACTGTTTGGACACAGAGCTAAAACCCTCAAGATTGCGTTAGCATCTGGCAAGTGGAGTCGCGGCCCCGCGACATATAACTCGGTTAGGGGCTGTCATCTTAAATCGGCCATCTCTTCATTATCCCCCCTTTCTGGTCGGACCAAGGGTCTTTAGGGGAATAATACATTCGACAATGGCTTGCATGAACAGCTATTACATTTTTTTTATTATTTAAAAGTGTGAGAACTGACAAGATATTTCATTTTTGTCTTTATTATTTTTTTATTTTTTTTTTGGATCCCGTATTCAGCTTGATTTAATTTGAAATTTGATGACTCTTGGCGTCGTTCTCTTAGCTTGGAAATAAGGAGCTTAGAGTCAAACTAATGGACCATACAGACGCAATTATCAACACAGGAAATGTTACGCATCTTTTTTGCTATCAGAAAATCGTTTTATTAAAATATTGTCTGAGAAAGTTTATCAAGAATGATCCTTTACTGCAAAAGGGAATGGACAGGCCAGAGACAATCCGTTCAGTGTACTGACCAGAGACCTTACATCTGGCCAAAGAAATTTCGTTCAACAGACTGTCCAGAGAAATTTCTTTCAAAGGCCTGACCAGACACATTTCTTTCAAAGGACTGGCCAGAGACATTTCTTTCAAAGGACTGGCCAAAGACATTTCTTTCAAAGGACTGGCTAGAGACATGTCTTTCAAAGGACTGGCCAGAGCCATTTCTTTCAAAGGACTGGCCAAAGACATTTCTTTCAAAGGACTGGCCAGAGACATTTCTTTCAAAGGACTGGCCAGAGCCATTTCTTTCAAAGGACTGGCCAGAGACATTTCATTCAAAGGACTGGCCAGAGACATTTCTTTCAAACGACTGGCCAGAGAAATTTTGTTGAATGGACTGACGAGAGACATTTCTTTCAATGGACTGGCCAGAGACATTTTGTTCAATGGACTGGCCATAGACCTCTAGTTCAGCTGTGACCTTCAAAGAATTTGTATCGTAAATAAATTGCATTTGTTTAAAATGTTCAAATACTTTCCCGGTATCGCGTCTTTCTTTATTATCAACTATGGCAAGTACTTATTTTTATTTATAGTAATATTTTATGTTGATTATTAGAGTAAAGAAGTTATTTCAAATAACAGCAGGCATCAAGTAATTAATTATGCACAAACAATCATATTTTAATGGGTCTACAGGAGCGTGACATCTTTTGCAACATTTCAATGAACGTATCGCTGATGGCTTCATTCAAGCAGAGCAAGAGATGCTCTATCTATGTTTGGTACTGGTTTCGGGAAGACAAAGCCATGTGCGTTACACCGAAGCCCTGAGCTGAGACCTAAAAGGAGGCACTACCTCTATGGATGTCCTACATTGATGCCCTGTGCTTGAGTCCTAAAAGGAAGCTTTCTATGATGCCATACATTGATGCCCTGAGGTGACTCCTAAACGTATGCACTCTATGTGGCCCTACATTGATGCCCTGTGCGTGAGTCCTAAAAGGATGCCTTCTATGATCTATTGCATTGATGCCCTGTGAGCGAGTCCTTAAAGTGTGCACTCTATGATGCCCTACATTGATGCCCTGTGAGTGAGTCCTAAAAGGATGCACTACCTCTATGGATGTCCTGCATTGATGCCCTGTGCTTGAGTCCTAAAAGGATGCACTACCTCTATGGATGTCCTACATTGATGCCCTGTGATGGAGTCCTAAAAGGATGCACTACCTCTATGGATGTCCTATATTGATGCCCTGCGCTTGAGTCCTAAAAGGATGCACTATCTATATGGATGTCCTACATTGATGCCCTGTGCTTGAGTCCTAAAGGATGCACTACCTCTATGGATGTCCTGCATTGGTGCCCTGTGCTTAGTCCTAAAAGGATGCACTACCTCTATTGATGTCCTACATTGGGATGCACTACCTCTATTGATGTCCTACATTGATGCCCTGTGCTTGAGTCGTAAAAGGATGCTTTCTATGATGCCATACATTGATGCCCTGAAAGTGAGTCCTAAACGTATGCACTCTATGGTGCCCTACATTTATGCCCTGTGCTTGAGTCCTAAAAGGATGCACTACCTCTATGGATGTCCTACATTGATGCCCTGTGATGGAGTCCTAAAAGGATGCACTACCTCTATGGATGTCCTATATTGATGCCCTGCGCTTGAGTCCTAAAAGGATGCACTATCTATATGGATGTCCTACATTGATGCCCTGTGCTTGAGTCCTAAAGGATGCACTACCTCTATGGATGTCCTGCATTGGTGCCCTGTGCTTAGTCCTAAAAGGATGCACTACCTCTATTGATGTCCTACATTGGGATGCACTACCTCTATTGATGTCCTACATTGATGCCCTGTGCTTGAGTCGTAAAAGGATGCTTTCTATGATGCCATACATTGATGCCCTGAAAGTGAGTCCTAAACGTATGCACTCTATGGTGCCCTACATTTATGCCCTGTGCGTGAGTCCTAAAAGGATGCCTTCTATGATGCCTACATTGATGCCCTGTGAGTGAGTCCTGAAAGGATTCCCTCTATGATGTCCTACATTGATATCCTGTATGAATGTGTCACAATGAGACCTAAAATAAATTAACTCTTGTAGAATAAACCCAACAACATTACATAATTACTTATAAAAACTCAGTAAAGTTTGAATTCATACCAATCGAATATTCCCCATGTTGTTATGTTTTTAGAGTAACTAAATATTTTACTTCTGTGCCCAGATGGCTACCTTTTGTGTCCGACAAAACATCCTTCAATTAATTATCAAAATTTCCTTTGTTCCATGGAAACCCCAAAGTTACAGTAACAATCACCAATATGTTGCTGTGTTTACACATGAATACCCCTGAACAGTTACAGGCTGATGTGTAAACACGGCCAACGTTGTACAGTACCAATCACCGGGTCACATCCTCAGGGGGGCGCATTAGCTGAACGTGTGGACAAACTTCTAACGTTTCCCAAAAACTATCAACCTAAGCAGACCTAGGTGCTCCATCGTTGTCTAAAAGGTGTTAATACTGGTGAATCCATGGGCTCCCCTAGGGGCGCCGTTCCAATCACGAGCAGCGAGCAAGTGGGACGACGGATGAAAATTGAGATGAGGTTTGGGGCAACTCTGCAGCGTCCATCTCTCTTACTCTGATAGCCTTCCCTTTGTCAGGGCACAGAATTGCTTGGTGAGGATAGGGAACAAAAACAGAGAGTCAAGGGTGTTAATTCCATTAAAATTTCTAGGGCTAAACTTTCAGTATTCTTGGATTTGAAAACAGACAATAGGTTGTATAACAAAGGTCGGCTTCATTAAGATCGCACTGATGAGTATATTGTCTGCTTCGTATTTTTAGTCCATCCCTTCCGCGTCGTACTCCTATACCATAACCCTTAACACTCTTTCTGTAGAAATGAGTTCCCTATTGGAGATGTTTGTCGTCTTCCAGCACTTCCTATTTAAAATATGTCACGTTTTTTTTCTTCTTTTATCCCAAATATGTTATTGTAAATTAAACATTGACTCACCCCTTTGGGAGGCATGGATGCTAGAACTGAGACCGAGGCCTAAAAAAGACGAATTGTTTAGTGCACCCCTCCCAATTCCCCCTCGTTCACCCCATCCCACCACCACAACCAACCCCCACATCCCCACACCACGGGCGAGGTCAGGGCTCTGTCTCCAAATATCAAGTTTCGTCTCCAAAGCCAATTTGGCGGCCATTTGTTGTAAATTTTGGCGTTTATTTTCAGTAGGAAATGGTCGCTAGGGACGCCCGGGCCGAGGGCTTCACACTCATGGAGGAACTCGTATTTCACAACTCGCTTGGAATATTTTTCATTTTCTTCTCTGGCAGGTCGGAAAAGGGGTGAACCCGAGTAAAGAACATAAGGGAATAGGGAGAAAATAAGAAAAACCCAAACATTAATTCAACATTTTAATTCTTAGTTTCTTTGTTTTTCTTAACAAGCTCTTGGTTGGTAGAATAAGCAAGGAGGATTACTGTTTTGTCTGTCTAGATGATTTGTAAAAATGTTGTAATTCAAGAATTATTTTAACTCCATCAGAACACGATTTGATACCATTAAAACGTTGTAGTTTAACTCTCTGAATATCTTTTACAACAACTGAATCTCATGCCACGTCACAGCGTCTGCCTCAGCCGGGCGTAGAGAAGAGGGCTCGTGGGTTTGAACCATTGATGTTTGCCATGTAAGACAGTCAAGACAGTCGATATAGCCACACGTGTAAGGGGCTTCAATTATGAACTCTTGACAATTTGATGGAGCTTGTTTACAGCCAAGATTTTAAGAAACAATTGTACAGCCCCTAACAACAAAGTTTTCCGTTTTAAAAAAAAATAAAAAAATTATAAAATGTAATATCGGGCAATGGGGGTTGGTGTTGAAAATTTGACCAAACATGCATTCACGTGACGCACTTTATCAGAGCCCTATTAGTGCCCCCTCCCACCAAGGCTTGCAACCGCATATTTTTCCCCACGCCCCTCGTCTTTATTAATGTTCTATTGATGGAAGCGTTAAAGCTGATTATTATTTATGTATTTGTTTATTTTTTTTTTGGGGGGGGTGGGGTTGGGGTGGGGCTGAAAATTTGAAAGAATGTGCAGTCATCGGCAACGAGTCTGCGTCAAGTTTCATCTCGATAGGTTGACGGGGAAGTAGTTCATTTAGCCACCCGGAGATTGTGCCACACACCCAGCCAGAAATAAACACTCGAACAAAAGCGAGGTTCAAATGAAACGATTTAAAACCAATGAGGCGAGTAGTTTTCCTTCATCTCTTGTTGACGTTTATTCCATGAAGGAACGAGTATCCTTGCTGAGTTGAAGTTTGAGAGAGCTGGTTGCAGAGTTCAACGTCAGACGTATGATATCAGAACAACAATGTGTTGGCCAGCGACAATAACGTTATGGGTCATCAAAAAAAAAAATATATATATATTTAAAAGGAGTTTTTGTATCATTCAGGTGAAATCCTCTGAATATAAAATAGAACAAATTTGTTTCAACACATTTGGCATCAATTAAATACCCACGATTCTGTTGTTAAACAAATATCACCAGAAGTTGACACAAACTCGCAAATCGCTCACCACCTCGATCTCTTCACCATTTCTTGTCAGAATCGTCAGCATGGAAAGAAGGGAAAAAAGATACCGTGAGAGAGTACAAGCGGCAGGGGGTGGGAAGGCAGGAGGTGGGAAGAGCTTGAAAGAGGGGATAGTGTGAGGATGTTAATGAAAGGATGACCAGATGGAGTCTGTGGGACACGAGACAATGGCTGGACCCGGCAGGGGGCGTGGCGCTATGCTACTGGGAATCATGACCAAATGATGGCTACTTTGCTGCCGTGCGCTGAAATTGGAGGGTGGAGGGTGATGGTCGGTGGAGAGGCAATAATTTAACCCTTTCAGTGGGAGAGGGAGGGGGGGTATATTTACACATTGGAGTATGTCGTCACACGGGCTTCATGAGTTGGCACCCCGTTTGTCAAACATCACACCGATATACATACAAACAAATTAATACGCAAACAAAAATTGTCTACATTTTGAACATTGAATTTCAAAACAATGTAACTCTAAAGTGACTCTTCTGGTTTCGCTTCTTCAAGGTCCTGAAAATCTTATCTAAAACTAAGTCCAGAATATTCATACTTTTCCAAATCAATTTAAAATTTTACTTTCCATAAATACTATAAAAAAACTGAATGGTCTAATATTTTAGCTCCATGTGTCATTATTGTTAATTCTGTCTCTTTATACTTCCCTATAAAATTCATGACAAAATACAATTTAAAAACTGCAGAAAACTTGAAAGATATCTACGAGGTTACACCTATTGAATTGTTGGTCTTATAGTGTCAAGAGATTATTTCCGTATTTTCAAGACAAATTATCAAAGTTTATTGTTTGATAAAAAATGTGTTTACAGAAATATCCTGTAGTCAAATGATAATGAATATTCGATGTCTAACATTCTTCATCATAGCATTTCGCATTCAGTAAAGCATCTCACATTCTCCATAGCATCTCACATTATTCAAAACAGTGCCCGCAAGACTCACTCAGTCTTTACTAACTAAGTTAAAAGTATTTGAATGGCATGTCAGATGAAAGAAAGGCAACCAACAATCTATAAGTTGTGCAACAATAATTATAATTCATACCATTAACTTAATGTTGTTTTTTTTTCTCTTCAGACGTTTTAGTTCAGTATCTTTCAAGCTTTCCGGTGCTTTCTCACAAAGGAATTCACAGTCCTGCTACTACTTCTCGCAGTCGACACATTTTTCTTCATGGCAGTGGGTGTAACTTCAGTCTTCCTGGGCAGCAGCAGTGCATTCAGACACCGACAGATACGGGCACTGGTTTAGGCGCTAAACAAAATCTATGGACAAGAAACATGGTGGTGCTTTGTTGAAAAGTGGGGTGGTGTTTGTTGAGAAATTGGGGTGGGTTGGGCTTGTTGAAAAGTGGGGTGAGGTGGCTTGGGTTTTTTTAAAAAGTGGGTTGGGGTAGGTGTTGTTGAATATTGAGGTGGTTTAAGTTTGTTAAAAAGTGGGGTGGGTGAAGCATGTTGAAAAGTAGGGGGGGGGGGGGGGTCAAGTATGTTAAAAAGTGGGGTGGGTGAAGTTTTTTTTAAAGGTAGGGTGGGTGAAGTATGTTGAAAAGTAGGGTGGGTGAAGTTTGTTGAAAAGTAGGGTGTGTGAAGTTTGTTGAAAAGTAGGGTGGGTGAAGTTTGTTGAAAAGTAGGGTGGGTGAAGTTTTTTGAAAAGTGGGGTGAGTGAAGTATGTTGAAAAGTAGGGTGGGTGAAGTTTGTTGAAAAGTAGGGTGGGTGAAGTTTGTTGAAAAGTTGGGTCAGTGGGGTTTGTTTAAAATTGGGGTAGAGGTTGTTGATGGAGTTGGCCCTGGTCCGACCTTACTGTCAACAGACATGTTCATTACCTCATCTGAAAGCGTTGGCATATTCCTCGTTTTCCCACACGAAAATTGTGTTACAGTGAACGAGACAATGTTCCAAATGGCGGTCTGAAGTTTGCTGCCCCAAATGGAAGCAGGAAGTTCAAAGCTGTTCAAAATGCTTCATTGAGACATGGCCACGCTGTTTGAAATTATGTTATGTCGAAATCTAAAAATAAAAATGTTTTAAATGTGCTTTGTTTTTTTTTTCCTCCCTTGCATTTTTTTTTTTTTAAAATCTTGACAGATTTGCTTTGCGGAAGTTAAGTTCTTGTCTTGAGAGAAACGTCCCAACCCTTGACTCCAGCGTTAACTGCCCTTAGAGTCATCACTTCCTGGAAACACAGGCACATGCGGCAGCACCCCCCGTGGTCAGATCTTGAAGTGGCCGCCATCTTGCCAGTCCCAAAATTTTTGCTTCCTCTCGCGCATGCGTAAACGGGCTCTCGAGGAGCGCGAACGGGCAACGTGTCGCCTGGGTCGAGAGCGGCTTTCAGGCCTGCCTATTACGCTAATTAAATCTATCAGCCGATACAAAATACCAATTTGATGCTTGACAATCGTTTCCACGCGGCTTTCATCTTGTGACTTGGAGGGCGCAGGCTCCGCGATCACGAGCATGGGGCAAGCTTTCTAAAACAGACGGCAAATTCTCGACTTCCTTTTGCCATCGACGATTCAAAACCTGTCCACGGCCAATTTCGGCGGCTCGACGCAGGCACGCAGCGCGAGATAAATTCGTCCATTTAAAAAAAAAAAAAATTCATTGAGAGGCTTTTGAGTGTACGGGAGGAACATGATTTACATCCTTGGATTGATGGAGGAGGAAGAGGGGAAAAAAAGAGAGAGAGATTCCTATAGCAGATGCTTTGACATTTCAGGTGTCTCATCGTTACAGCAAAATTGTGCAGCAAGAATAATTCGCAATACACATGTATGTTCGCTGTTCTACCTCACTGGCTGATTATGAAAATAAATCCAGTTTGAAGAATTATTCATGCTCTATATGATTTAACTGTTAATTTTCAGCTCTTATGTCAAATTTCCATCTGTGATAGACATATTTTTAGCTGTGACGGACATATTTTATGCTGAGAGAAATTTATTTTCAGTTGTGACAGGGATATTTTTAGCGTGACAAACATATTTTAAAAGTGACAGACATATTTTTAGCTGTGACCGGCATATTTTCCGCTGAGAAAAAATAATTTTTTAAGCTGTGACAGGGATATTTTTAGCTGTGACAGACATATTTTTAACTGTGACAAACATATTTTTTAGATGTGACTGATATATTTTTTTTGCTGTGACCGCCATATTTTCAGCTGATACTGATTTATTTTCAGCTGTGACAAACATATTTTTAGCGGTGACGAACATATTTTTAGCGGTGACGAACATATTTTTAGCGGTGACGAACATATTTTTAGCGGTGACGAACATATTTTTAGCGGTGACGAACATATTTTTAGCGGTGACGAACATATTTTCTTACGAAAAAAACATGACGCCCATAACTATTTATATTGCATAATGAGCACACACAACTTTTGACATTGTCACGTTGTTTAATGACGACTATGGTAACATAACTACTGACATTGTCACGTTGCTTAATGACGACTATGGTAACACAAATACTGACATTGTGACGTTGTTTAATGACGACTCTGGTAACATAACTACTGACATTGTGACGTTGTTTAATGACGACTATGGTAACATAAATACTGACATTGTGACGTTGTTTAATGACGACTATGGTAACATAAATACTGACATTGTCACGTTGTTTAATGACGACTATGGTAACATAACTACTGACATTGTCACGTTGTTTAATGACGACTCTGGTAACATAACTACTGACATTGTCACGTTGTTTAATGACGACTCTGGTAACATAACTACTGACATTGTCACGTTGTTTAATGACGACTCTGGTAACATAACTACTGACATTGTCACGTTGTTTAATGACGACTCTGGTAACACAAATACTGACATTGTCACGTTGCTTAATGACGACTATGGTAACATAACTACTGACATTGTGACGTTGTTTAATGACGACTCTGGTAACATAACTACTGACATTGTGACGTTGTTTAATGAAGACTATGGTAACATAACTACTGACATTGTCACGTTGTTTAATGACGACTCTGGTAACATAACTACTGACATTGTCAAGTTGTTTAATGACGACTATGGTAACACAAATACTGACATTGTCACGTTGTTTAATGACGACTCTGGTAACATAACTACTGACATTGTCACGTTGTTTAATGACGACTCTGGTAACACAACTACTGACATTGTGACGTTGCTTAATGACGACTCTGGTAACATAACTACTGACATTGTGACGTTGTTTAATGACGACTCTGGTAACACAACTACTGACATTGTGACGTTGCTTAATGACGACTCTGGTAACATAACTACTGACATTGTGACGTTGTTTAATGACGACTCTGGTAACACAACTACTGACATTGTGACGTTGTTTAATGACGACTCTGGTAACACAAATACTGACATTGTGACGTTGCTTAATGACGACTCTGGTAACACAACTACTGACATTGTGACGTTGTTTAATGACGACTCTGGTAACACAAATACTGACATTGTGACGTTGTTTAATGACGACTCTGGTAACATAACTACTGACATTGTCACGTTGTTTAATGACGACTATGGTAACACAACTACTGACATTGTGACGTTGTTTAATGACGACTCTGGTAATACAACTACTGACATTGTCACGTTGTTTAATGACGACTCTGGTAACATAACTACTGACATTGTCACGTTGTTTAATGACGACTCTGGTAACATAACTACTGACATTGTCACGTTGTTTAATGACGACTCTGGTAACATAACTACTGACATTGTCACGTTGTTTAATGACGACTCTGGTAACATAACTACTGACATTGTCACGTTGTTTAATGACGACTCTGGTAACATAACTACTGACATTGTCACGTTGTTTAATGACGACTCTGGTAACATAACTACTGACATTGTCACGTTGTTTAATGACGACTCTGGTAACATAACTACTGACATTGTCACGTTGTTTAATGACGACTCTGGTAACATAACTACTGACATTGTCACGTTGTTTAATGACGACTCTGGTAACATAACTACTGACATTGTCACGTTGTTTAATGACGACTCTGGTAACATAACTACTGACATTGTCACGTTGTTTAATGACGACTCTGGTAACATAACTACTGACATTGTCACGTTGTTTAATGACGACTCTGGTAACATAACTACTGACATTGTCACGTTGTTTAATGACGACTCTGGTAACATAACTACTGACATTGTCACGTTGTTTAATGACGACTCTGGTAACATAACTACTGACATTGTCACGTTGTTTAATGACGACTCTGGTAACATAACTACTGACATTGTCACGTTGTTTAATGACGACTCTGGTAACATAACTACTGACATTGTCACGTTGTTTAATGACGACTCTGGTAACATAACTACTGACATTGTCACGTTGTTTAATGACGACTCTGGTAACATAACTACTGACATTGTCACGTTGTTTAATGACGACTCTGGTAACATAACTACTGACATTGTCACGTTGTTTAATGACGACTCTGGTAACATAACTACTGACATTGTCACGTTGTTTAATGACGACTCTGGTAACATAACTACTGACATTGTCACGTTGTTTAATGACGACTCTGGTAACATAACTACTGACATTGTGACGTTGTTTAATGACGACTATGGTAACATAACTACTGACATTGTCACATTGTTTAATGACGACTATTGTAACACAAATACTGACATTGTGACGTTGTTTAATGACGACTCTGGTAACACAAATACTGACATTGTGACGTTGTTTAATGACGACTCTGGTAACACAAGTACTGACATTGTGACGTTGTTTAATGACGACTCTGGTAACACAAATACTGACATTGTGACGTTGTTTAATGACGACTCTGGTAACACAAATACTGACATTGTGACGTTGTTTAATGACGACTCTGGTAACACAACTACTGACATTGTCACGTTGTTTAATGACGACTATGGTAACACAACTACTGACATTGTCACGTTGTTTAATGACGACTATGGTAACACAAATACTGACATTGTCACGTTGTTTAATGACGACTCTGGTAACACAAATACTGACATTGTCACGTTGTTTAATGACGACTATGGTAACACAAGTACTGACATTGTGACGTTGTTTAATGACGACTATGGTAACACAAGTACTGACATTGTGACGTTGTTTAATGACGACTATGGTAACACAAGTACTGACATTGTGACGTTGTTTAATGACGACTCTGTTAACATAAATACTGACATTGTGACGTTGTTTAATGACGACTCTGGTAACA
>CAXITT010000006.1:2865679-2887289 GCA_964033795.1 Lymnaea stagnalis
GGGGGGGGGAGGGCAGGGGGCGTGAAGGGAGAGACATTTAATATAATGGGAGATAATAAACTCAACAAATGGAATAACCGATAGAGCTCAGCCTGTCTAAAATTCGTTGCAGTATATCATATTTATTTTTAAACGTTTGAATTGGTCACGGCTCAAATAAGTTTGTCTAAATCAGTAGTTTGGGTGTTGTCGTTTTAGACTGTGAAATACAGAGAGATGTTTAGTTAGTAGGTAATCGTTCAAGTTTTAAAAAAAAACATGTTATTCTCTATCTATATAAACAGATTTACCTGTTAATCTATATTTAATATATTGACTTGTATATGTGACCCTAGATCTACAGAGTTACAGGCGCCGTTCGCTGGGTCACCAAAATCGATAAACATAGTCAAGCCATTTTTTTTTAGAACTTTGTTATTTTTATTTATTTTTGAAAGAAATCGTTTACAAAAGTTGTTGTTTTTTTATGATTAGTAAAATTAGTAAAGCTTCCCAATCTTTCTTTAAATTGACAAAGATGAAATGCCATTCACCACCCCCCTCCGCCCCCCAACCCTCCTGTTCAAGACATTAATTTCGTGCAGACACTTTTGCTTACCCCGGTGGTCCAATTATTGAAATTTACAAAAAAATTGCTACAGACCCCAACACCAGTGACGTCGCGGTAACTCCCCCCGCCCTTTCACATTGAGGCACTTTGTCTGGATAAGTGCCCCTACGACAGTGTATCCCGGCAATAATTACCTGGGGGGACGTCGGAAGGATTCCGTGCTAAATACTGTGTGATTTGGGTGAGTGGCCGTGTGTAAAAAATCCAGGGCACGAAATTAATCCGCCATCTCGATCCACGCACCGCCAAACACCCAACGCCGGCGCACGGTGTCGCTGGGTTGACACAAAGTACTCACCCACAAAACAATAGTCTTAGAGGACGTCATTCTCCGATGATTTGAATGTTGTGGATGTCGGGGAACGTATCAACGAGGGGCTCAGGGGCCGGGCCGAGGTGGAGGTAAGGCCGCGGAGCACGAGTTCGTTGTCACAATATTTTGATGCTTGACAGATTGGTCTCAATGAATTATGCAGTGATGGGTGAAGAGTGCGCTCTGTCCATGATGTGCATGATTTGGTGTGCTCCTGTCAGGTGACGCAGCTGCTGGGCTTATGTTTTGTTTAAATAACCACATGAGAATAGTCTGTTACCTCAGGACAGTTCTAATAAATACAATAGGGACAGCTCTAATAATGGCGATAGCTCTACTAAATACAATAGGGACAGCTCTACTAAATACAATAAGGACAGCTCTACTAAATACTCTAGGGACAGTTCTAACAATGGCGATAATTCTATTAAATATAATGGGGACAGTTTTACTAAATACAGTAGGGACAGTTCTAAATACAATAGGGACAGCTGTACTAAATACTCTAGGGGAAGTTCTATTAAATATAATTAGGACATTTCTACTCAATATTAAGGGAGGCTCTTCTAAATACATTAGCGTTGGTTCTACTAAAAACAATAGGGACAGCTCTACTAATAGTGACAGTTTAATGACATACAAGAGAGGAAATTTAGGCTAAATACAATCAGGACAGTTAAACTAAATACAATGAGGTCGGAATCTATACTTCTAAATAGAGATCGTTCTCATCAAGAAGATAGTAATTGTTCACTTATTGATTCTTCTATAAATCCATATTGTAATGCATGACAAGGGCATAATGGAATTTTGAATACTGTAAATTTACTGGCCCAATGTGATTGACGGCAACGATGCACAGTGTCATAACTTGATGCACAGTATCGTAATTTGCTGCAAATTATCATAACTCAACGCACATGGTGTGTCAGCAAAAAGTAAGTTTCTGATACATTAGTCAAATTCTATCACCTTGGCTTGAATCAACAAGCAATGAAATAGTCTGAATGTGTGTTTATTGAAATAGTTTGTGTGTGTGTGTATTTATTGAAATAGTTTGTGTGTGTGTTTATTAAAAAAGTTTGTGTATGTGTGTGTTTATTGAAATATTTTGTGTGTGTGTTTATTAAAAAAGTTTGTGTATGTGTGTGTTTATTGAAATATTGTGTGTGTGTGTTTATTGAAATAGTTTGTGTGTGTATGTGTTTATTGAAATAGTTTGTGTATGTGTTTATTGAATAGTTTGAGTGTGTGTGTTTATTGAAACAGTTTGTGTGTGTTTATTGAATAGTTTGTGTGTGTGTTTATTGAAATAGTTTGTGTGTGTGTTTATTGAATAGTTTGTTTGTGTGTGTTTTTGAAATAGTTTGTGTGTGTTTATTGAATAGTTTGTGTGTGTGTTTATTGAAATAGTTTGTGTGTGTGTGTTTATTGAAATATTTTGTGTATATGTGTTTATTGAATAGTTTTGCGTGTGTTTATTGAATAGTTTGTGTGTGTTTGTTTATTGAAAAATATTGTGTGTGTGTTGATTGAAATAGTTTGTGTGTGTGTTTTTATTGAAATAGATAGTGTGTAAGTGTTGATTGAAAACATTTGTGTGTGTGTTTATTGAAATAGTTTGTGTATGTGTGTGTTTATTGAAATGTTTTGTGTGTGTATGTTTATTGAATAGTTTGTGTGTGTGTTTATAGAAATAGATTGTGTGTGTGTTTATTGAAATAGTTTGTGTGGGTTTTTTTATTGAAATAGATTGTGTGTAAGTGTTGATTGAAAAAATTTGTGTGTGCGCTTATTGAAATAGTTTTTGTATGTGTTTGTTTATTGAAATATTTTGTGTGTGTGTTTATT
Organism: Lymnaea stagnalis; assembly: GCA_964033795.1. Lineage (NCBI taxonomy): Eukaryota > Metazoa > Mollusca > Gastropoda > Lymnaeidae > Lymnaea > Lymnaea stagnalis. The sequence goes on from CAXITT010000006.1 coordinate 2,868,454, forward strand.
GAAATAGTTTGTGTGTGTGTGTGTTTATTGAAATAGTTTGTGTATGTGTGTGTTTATTGAAATATTTTGTGTGTGTGTTTATTGAAATAGTGTGTATGTGTGTGTTTATTGAAATATTTTGTGTGTGTGTTTATTGAAATTGTTTGTGTGTGTGTTTATTGAAATAGTTTGTGTATCTGTGTGTTTATTGAAATATTTTGTGTGTGTTTATTGAAATAGTTTGTGTGTGTGTTTATTGAAATAGTGTGTATGTGTCTGTTTATTGAAATAGTTTGTGTGTGTGTTTATTGAAATATTTTGTCTGTGTGTGTTTATTGAATAGTATGTATGTGTGTGTTTATTGAATAGTTTATGTGTGTGTTTATTGATTAGTTTGTGTCTGTGTTTTTATTGAAATAGTTTGTGTGTGTGTTTATGGCAATAGTTTGTGTGTGTTTATTGAATAGTTTGCGCATGTGTGTTTATTGAAATAGTTTGTGTGTGTGTGTGTGTGTTTATTGAAATAGTTTGTGTGTGTTTATTGAAATAGTTTGTATGTGTGTGTTTATTTAAATATTGTGTGTGTGTGTTTATTGAAATTATTTGTGTGTATGTTTATTGAAATAGTTTGTGTGTGTATTTATTGAAATAGTTTGTGTATGTTTTTATTGAAATAGATTGTGTGTTTGTTTATTGAAATAGTTTGTGTATATGTGTATTTATTGAAGTATTTTGTGTGTGTGTTTATTGAAATATTTTGTGTATGTGTGTTTATTGAAATAGTTTGTGTGTGTTTAATTATTGAAATAGTTTGTGTGTGTGTGTTTTTTGAATTAGTTTTTGTGTGTGTTTATTGAAATAGTTTGTGTATGTGTGTGTTTATTGAAATGTTTTGTGTGTGTATGTTTATTGAATAGTTTGTGTGTGTGTTTATAGAAATAGATTGTGTGTGTGTTTATTGAAATAGTTTGTGTGGGTTTTTTTATTGAAATAGATTGTGTGTAAGTGTTGATTGAAAAAATTTGTGTGTGCGCTTATTGAAATAGTTTTTGTATGTGTTTGTTTATTGAAATATTTTGTGTGTGTGTTTATTGAAATAGTTTGTGTGTGTGTGTGTTTATTGAAATAGTTTGTGTATGTGTGTGTTTATTGAAATATTTTGTGTGTGTGTTTATTGAAATAGTGTGTATGTGTGTGTTTATTGAAATATTTTGTGTGTGTGTTTATTGAAATTGTTTGTGTGTGTGTTTATTGAAATAGTTTGTGTATCTGTGTGTTTATTGAAATATTTTGTGTGTGTTTATTGAAATAGTTTGTGTGTGTGTTTATTGAAATAGTGTGTATGTGTCTGTTTATTGAAATAGTTTGTGTGTGTGTTTATTGAAATATTTTGTCTGTGTGTGTTTATTGAATAGTATGTATGTGTGTGTTTATTGAATAGTTTATGTGTGTGTTTATTGATTAGTTTGTGTCTGTGTTTTTATTGAAATAGTTTGTGTGTGTGTTTATGGCAATAGTTTGTGTGTGTTTATTGAATAGTTTGCGCATGTGTGTTTATTGAAATAGTTTGTGTGTGTGTGTGTGTGTTTATTGAAATAGTTTGTGTGTGTTTATTGAAATAGTTTGTATGTGTGTGTTTATTTAAATATTGTGTGTGTGTGTTTATTGAAATTATTTGTGTGTATGTTTATTGAAATAGTTTGTGTGTGTATTTATTGAAATAGTTTGTGTATGTTTTTATTGAAATAGATTGTGTGTTTGTTTATTGAAATAGTTTGTGTATATGTGTATTTATTGAAGTATTTTGTGTGTGTGTTTATTGAAATATTTTGTGTATGTGTGTTTATTGAAATAGTTTGTGTGTGTTTAATTATTGAAATAGTTTGTGTGTGTGTGTTTTTTGAATTAGTTTTTGTGTGTGTTTATTGAATAGTTTGTGTCTGTGTTTATTGAAATAGTTTGTATGTTTGTTTATTGAATAGTTTGTGTGTGTGTTTATTGAAATAGTTTGTGTGTGTGTGTTTATTGAAATAGATTGTGTGTGTGTTTATTGAAATAGTTTGTTTGTGTGTTTATTGAACAGTTTGTGTGTGTGTTTATTGAAATAGTTTGTTTGTGTGTTTATTGAAATAGTTTGTGTGTGTGTTTATTGAATAGTTTGTGTGTGTGTTTATTGAAACAGTTTGTGTGTGTGTTTATTGAAATAGTTTGTTTGTGTGTTTATTGAAATAGTTTGTGTGTGTGTTTATTGAAATAGTTTGTATGTTTGTTTATTGAATAGTTTGTGTGTGTGTGTTTATTGAAATAGTTTTTGTGTGTTTATTGAATAGTTTGTGTGTGTTTTTTTTATAAATATTTTGTGTGTTTGTGTTTATTGAATAATTTGTGTGTGTGTGTTTATTGAAATAGATTGTGTGTGTGTGTTTATTGAAATAGTTTGTGTGTGTGTTTTTATTGAAATAGATTGTGTGTAAGTGTTGATTGAAAAAAATTATGTGTTCGCTTATTGAATTAGTTTGTGAATGTGTGTGTTTATTGAAGTATTTTGTGTGTGTGTTTATTGAAATAGTTTGTGTGTGTGTGTTTATTGAATAGTTTGTGTTTGTGTGTTTATTGAAATAGTGTGTATGTGTGTGTTTATTGAAATAGTTTGTGTGTGTGTTTATTGAAATATTTTGTCTGTTTGTGTTTATTGAATAGAATGTATGTGTGTGTTTATTGAAATAGATCGCGTGTGTGTTTATTGAATAGTTTGTGTGTGTGTTTATTGAATAGTTTGTGTCTGTGTTTTTATGGAAATAGTTTGTGTGTGTGTTTTTTGCAATAGTTTTTGTGTATTTATTGAATAGTTTGCGCATGTGTGTTTGTTGAAATAGTTTTTGTGTGTGTTTCTTGAAATATTGTGTGTGTGTGTTTATTGAAATAGTTTGTGTGTGTGTTTATTGAAAAAGTTTGTGTGTGTATTTATTGAAATAGTTTGTGTATGTGTGTATTTTTTTTAAATAGATTGTGTGTGTTTATTGAAATGGTTTGTGTATATGTGTATTTATTGAAGTATATTGTGTGTGTGTTTATTGAAATATTTTGTTTGTGTGTTTATTGAAATAGTTTGTGTGTGTGTAATTATTGAAATAGTTTGTGTATGTGTGTTTATTGAAATAGTTTATGTATGTGTGTATTTACTGAAATATTTTGTGTGTGTGTTTATTGAAATATTTATTTGTGTGTTCATTGAAATAGTTTGGGTGTGTTTAATTATTGAAATAGTTTGTGTGTGTGTGTGTGTTTATGAAATGGTTTGTGTGTGTGTGTATTAAAATGGTTTGTGTGTGTGTTTATTGAAATAGTTTTTGTGTTGTTGTTTATTGAAATAGTTTGTGTGTGTGTGTGTGTGTTTATTGGAATAGTTTGTGTGTGTGTTTATTGAAATAGTTTGTGTGTGTTTATTGAAATATTTTGTGTGTGTGTGGTTATTGAATAGTTTGTATGTGTGTGGTTATTGACTAGTTTGTATGTTTGTGCTTATTGAAATAGATCTTATGTGTGTTTATTGAAAGAGTTTTTGTGTGTGTGTGTGTTTATTGAAATAGATTGTGTGTGTGTTTATTGAAATAGTCTGTTTGTGTGTTGTTTATTGAAATAGTTTGTGTGTGTGTTTATTGAAATAGTTTGTGTATGTGTGTATATTGAAATAGTTTTTGTGTGTGTGTTTATTGAAATAGTTTGTGTGTGTGTTTATTAAGTATTTTGCTTTTTTAAATTTTATTTTTATTTTAAATGCCTTCTCCCTGAACACAAAAAAAAAACTCACGAATACAGCGCGTTTCCTTTCATGGTAAATCAAATAAGTTGATGTTTCGTATTTGATAGAAGCTTTCGCCACATAAAATGACATATGTGATACAAGGAATGGGGAAAACCTGGCAAAGAAAGGCGAAACATAACAGTGAAATATAAGGAGAAGGTATGCTTAATTTGAATTCATAAACAGGTCAAAAGATTTTGACATTTCGCCTGCCTTCATCAGAAAACAAGACAAAAGAAGTGTATAACAAAAATATCTGATCAAAGTAAATTAAAACTTGAGAGATTTCCTTTTTGTTGCCGGAAGTAGGATTACATGAAGTGAAAGAATATAAATATAAATACTGTTTATTATTATTATAGAAACATAACTGCAGTCCGTTTCCCCCCCCCCTTTTTTTTTTTTACACACACACCTTTAATATCATTTTACCACATAATTATTTGATTTTTAAAACATAAATCCAATAAACTGTTTATCACACTCAAACGTATCCCATATTGTTTAAAAACTATTCACCCAATTCAATAAATATGCCAATATCTAAACTATTTTATAAAATAAGTGGAGACAAATTATGCCCATGTTGGCATCTTCATTAACAAAAAAAAAAAAAAAAAAAAAAAACCAGCGCCTGACCCACTTATCAACCCACTTATCAACCCACTTATCAACCCACTTATCAACCCACTCATCAACCCACTTATCAACCCACTTATCAACCCACTCATCAACCCACCCAGAGTCACGACCATTTTGCATTAAAGAGAAGAGGAGGATTATCTGAAAAGTACACCGTCTTTATGAGCTTACCCTGCACTCCCCAATCTCCCACTCTACACGCTTGGCAGACGTGACTTGGATGAGAAGAGATTTGGAGCATTGTAAACGTTGTCTCGACTGGCGCTTCATGTCAGAGACACGGTATGTCATTTAGTAATGGAGGTCTTGTCACATTGACTGGAACCTTATGTCAGAGACACGGTATGTCATTTAGTAATGGAGGTCTGGTCACATTGACTGGCGGTTCATGTCAGAGACACGGTATGTCATTTAGTAATGGAGGTCTTGTCACATTGACTGACGCTTCATGTCAGAGACACGGTATTTCATTTAGTAATGGAGGTCTTGTCACATTGACTGGAACCTTATGTCAGAGACACGGTATGTCATTTAGTAATGGAGGTCTTGTCACATTGACTGACGCTTCATGTCAGAGAAACGGTATGCCTTTTAGTAATTGAGGTCTTGTCACATTGACTGGCGCGTTATGTCAGAGACACGCTATGTCATTTAGTAATGGAGGTCTTGTCACATTGACTGGCGCTTCATGTCAGAGACACGGTATGCCATTTAGTAATTGAGGTCTTGTCACATTGACTGGCGCGTTATGTCAGAGACACGCTATGTCATTTAGTAATGGAGGTCTTGTCACATTGAATGGCACCTTATGTCAGAGACATGGTATGTCATTTACTAATGTAGCTCTTTTCACATTGACTGGCACCTTATGTCAGAGACATGGTATCTCATTTAATAATGGAGGTCTTGTGACTTTGACTTGCACCTTATGTCACAGACACGTATGTCATTTAGCAATGGACGTCTTGTCATTTTGAATGGCACCTTTTGTCAGAGACAAGGTATGTCATTTAGTAATGTAGCTCTTGTCACTTCTACTGGCGCGTCATGTCAGAGACATGGTATCTCATTTAGTAATGGAGGTCTTGTCACATTGACTTTCGCGTAATGTCAGAGACGCGGTATGTCATTTCGTAATGAAGGTCTTGCTATTCACTGCTGTATGCGGAGCAATCAAGTTTTCTAATAATTGACGAAAGTTAGGAGGCGGGGGGGGGGGTGCTGGCTGGGCACCTCTCCTATCAATTTTTTGTCATGGTAAATTATTTGAAGACCCAATACATTCGAAAGATCAGGTTGTCAATATTTTTAAGCCCTAATTCATTAAATAGCGAGTATATTTAGCAGCTTGTTTAAATATATTGATTAAATGTGCAATCAGGGGCGTAGGAATAAGAGTGTTGAAGGGGCGTCAAATCCCCGCGGCACTTTTGTCTTTACCCTGATGAGCGGCATTTTCAGCCAGCTGCAGAGCATTTTTCGTGAACAAGGGGCGGAAAAAAGATTGGCCCGCNGTTTTCTAATAATTGCCGAAAGTTAGGAGGGGGGGGGGGGGGGTGCTGGCTGGGCACCTCTCCTATCAATTTTTTGTCATTGTAAATTATTTGAAGAACCAATACATTCGAAAGATCAGGTTGTCAATATTTTTAAGCCCTAATTCATTAAATAGCGAGTATAATTAGCAGCTTGTTTAAATATATTGATTAAATGTGCAATCAGGGGCGTAGGAATAAGAGTGTTGAAGGGGCGTCAAATCCCCGCGGCACTTTTGTCTTTACCCTGATGAGCGGCATTTTCAGCCAGCTGCAGAGCATTTTTCGTGAACAAGGGGCGGAAAAAAGATTGGCCCGCCTCGGGTGTCACTAATCCTAGTAATGCTACCGTGTGCAATGAAGTGTTGAAAACATGAGGCTAGAAGGGCAAGGAAATGGATCACATGTCAAACATTGTACAGAGAATTTTATTGTTGTATTTTGTTTTGATATTTTTCGACATTTGTTGTTGTTGTTTTTGTTCTGATAACTTTCAGGTCTTTTTTTTTTTTTTTTCACAACATCGAAGAAGCTGAAATGAATGACACTAAATTATGTATCCTTTGCTTAAATGTATGTGTAACGTCTCGGTCATTAAGAAGCTGAAATGAATGACACTAAATTATGTATCCTTTGCTTAAATGTATGTGTAACGTCTCGGTCATTAAGAAGCTGAAATGAATGACACTAAATTATGTATCCTTTGCTTAAATGTATGTGTAACGTCTCGGTCATTTGGGAAATATTTTGAGATTCTCGAAAAATACGGGACTTAGAACGAGAGCACCGCACAGAAGAAGCCAAGGTGCAATCACGACTGATGAGGGAGAGATGAGCAGATAACTCCATAATCATTATTGTCTGAAGATATTGGAGAGTTTAAGCAGGGACATCATTCTTATCTATTGAAGGGGCCAGCATAAAATATTTTATTATTTGACATCTGTACGGTGGGTCCGACAATTAAGAGTGTTGGTTGTGTGTAACAATAGACTTGACATTTTTCATTATGGAGATGAGAAACGAGCGTGTGATGGAGGGAGCCTCCGAACAGTATGCTGCGAAGTAAGTGTCCGCAGAATAAGACAACAGTTGCAATGTGTTCACCAAGAAAACCTGTGTACGTGTCAGTATGCTGGTGTTATAGTTTTCAGCAACCCTGAACACATTTACAAACAGCAGAAAACTGGTGCACCGAACCACAGATTGAGAAAAGTAGACATTTATATTTTTCTTTAAATAGGATCTTCATTACATTTATAAAAAAAAATCTGATTGGAAATGGGAGGGATCGAACATGCCAGTTTAGAGACATAAAATGTTACCCATCTAGACAAAATATATTGGTAGTGTATCGAATAAAATGTAACGCTTACATTTATGATACATATGTATTAGATATTATTTGTTTGTATGTAGACTAGATTAGTCTTGAAATTGTGTGTTTAAGACGGAAATAAATATCTATAGATGCCTCGATGGTTTTACAGGAGATGGAATATATGAGACCTTTATGCTTTTGGGAATATATGTGACCTGTATATTAGTGAGAATGCATGACCTAAATATTAGTGGGAATATATGAGACTTTTTCAGTAGCAATATGCGGGGCGTTTATTCAGAATGAATATTTGAGACCATTATATTATTGGGAATATATGAGACCTTTATTTAGTTACAGTAAATATATGAGACCTTTATTCAGAATGAATATATGATACCCATATTCAGACTAAATATATTAGAATTTTATGTCGATGTGATTATGTAAAATGACGTGTGTTCTAATTATCCTTATTCGCAGGGAATAAAGCCCCTTTATGCCACATGTGTTTTAAGCAGTGGGTCTTTACTGAACTGAACATGTTATAAATGGCCATTGTATCGCCCATATAATTAGAAAACCCAAGCAGCTAACGCCACCTACTACGTAAATACCTTACATACGACAGTAACACAATGGAACCATGAGTCCAAATAAGACGTGAAGTAATTAGATTCAATCCCATGCTAATCATGACATCATTAGCGTTCTAGTTTGAAATTCAAATTTTGTTCATTTAGATACAGCGGTGACCAGCTGATCTCTTGATGTATTCTATATAGCGTATCAATTAGCTTTCGCGCTTTGGGAAGAAACAAGTTATTTAGAACTTAGAAAATTTGAAATTGAGGGATAGATTGTTTGTTTAGTTTTTTTAAGTTGTATTTTCGGCTGCCATGACACATCACAAGTATATGTTTGAAGTGTTTGAAACGTATTGAAACATGAAGTATAGTTGTATCTCCGTTAGAGGTGAGGTGTATTGAGACATGAAGTAGTTGTATCTCTGTGAGGTGTTTCGGGTTCCGGAATGAAAAAAAAAATTACCCTCAAAGTCATGAAATTTTGATTTACAAAATTCCAGACATCTAATATAATCAACGATTTCGGGGGAGGGGGGGGGGGAATAACCTATAAAAAAAGATATAGGATCAAAAAAATTTGTTAAATTTAACAAAACATGTGACATACTTGTAATATAACTTGTAAAATACTTGAAACTATTTTTTGGGAGGTGGGTTTATTGGGGGGGGGGGAATAACCTATCATAAAAGATATAGGATCATAAAAATGTGTTAAATTTAACAACATGATCTGTGACATAAACACATTACACACGACTTGTAGTAAATATGAAAAGAATGGATGACTATGAAAATATGTGCTCACATCTGTCTGTTTTTTTAGTGATATGTTGAAATGTTATATAATTATTAAAACTAGAAAAAATGACCCGATGTTATCGGGATAATAATGGTAGATCCTAAGCGATAATTTTTAACTGCTAATGCAAAAACTCATCACACTTCATAACTTTAAAAATGTAATGATATTTACGTTTCTAACATCATTACGTTTTGAGAAGTATTGATCTGCTATATATTATAGGCCTTCCCTACTCCTTTTCACGCTCCTAGACTACTTTTTTCCCCCTCTAAACATGACCTTAAAATACAAAGTCTAAAATATTACTAATTATATCACTTCCGTCACTAAAGAAGTTAATTGAGGGACAATTACTACGTTAGAGAAATATTTTAGAATTTCGTGCCCTTGAATTACAACTTTTTTTTTCTCTAAAAATTGTTTTAAAAAGTTGCACCAAATACTGTATATGTGTCATAAACATACTTAATATTATAGGAAATCGATATATATTGATATATTAAGCAAAAATGTAAACACATTTTAGCCTTTTTTAAAAAATTATATATTATCAGGAAATCATAAAACAAAGAATTCTTTTATCTAAGAAGAATCTCGCAACCGTTTTTCAGGTCTATAACAGATTTGAGTGTTGTTTTTTTTTTTTATTTAAATGGTTAATCTCACAAAATACAAATCTCTTTACTTTTTTGCAAAGTAAAAACAAAAATATATTTTAATTTTTTAAAAGTAAATATGAACCCATCTCTATTTTTCAAAAGTAATTTTTCAAGTGTGTAAAATGATTGGGTTTTGATATTCATGGTATACTGCTTATATAAATGTACCCAAGATTTGTTAACGCCATTGATCTTCTCAATTGGTAAACATAAGTATATTTGCAAAAAGAGAGAGTAACATCTCTTTTTTCACATATGTAATACCATAGTAGTTAACTATGTTGTCATCCACGTAAAAATGTACACATCTTATTTCCTACCCCCAACATGTATTTACATGAAAACTAATTATTTATCAAAATCATTTCTTTATTTTGAGACAAATCTTGTGCAGCCTTGGGCAAAATGAACATACCCATATTTGTAAAAAGAGAATGCAACATCTCTTTTTCACAAATGTAATACCATAGGAGTTAACTATATTTTCATCCACGTAAAAATTTACACATCTTATTTCTTACCTCCGAAATTTTTGTTCCCAAGAAGGTTAATTAATTGTCAAATTCATTCCTTTATTTTGAGACGTATCTTGTGCTGCCTGAGGCAGTAACTAACCCCTCCCTCCCCCACCCAGATTTAAATAAATTTAGAAAAATCTTCTACGGGATTATTTGATTTGATTTGATATTTATATCGCTCTGGTATCCATGCCACTTTAGCATGCTCACTGCGCTCTGGTCCTCCGAAATCTATTGAAACAAAAAAGTTTTAAATTTTTTCTTAAATAATTTTTTTATCATTTTCAGTTCCCCTCAAAGATTGAGACAAACTGTTCCATAATTTTGGCGCTATCGCTTCAAAAGAGCGCAATCCCCAAGACTTCTTTCTGTGTCCATCCACTCTAGGAACGGGCAGTAAGTACTGTGCTGAAGACCGCAGGCTCTTCAGAAGTACATGTTTATAAATAAGTTCCTTGAGATCTTCCGGGGCTGAGCCATCTATGCAGCTGTACGCCAGGAATACAATTTTGTAGTTAATGTAGTCCCTTCCATACCCAAGCTAAAATAATTTGCACTTCATACGATTCGTTCTTTTTTGTTTTAGTTATAAGTGGATTAGTCAATGCTATTTGGCTATGGAGTTGCGCTGCACTGTTTGATTTAAACATATTTTCTTATTAGAATTATATTTAAAGGTTAGTTTTTATTACGTTTTAATTTTAATAAATGTATATTTTTGGAATAAAAAAAGGCAAAACTTTTTAATGTTAGTATACACATCTGAAATGTGTGTGTGTTTTATCCTATTTAAAAAGCAATCAATTGTATTTCTTAATTTTACTTTTAAAAAGGGAAAGTACATTATCAGTTTTGTCACTCGCGGTTATTAAATTTAAAGAAACCTAAGAGTTTTGGAGAAATAAGCTAATCGCGCTATGACGTCATTTGCGTGATTAATTAGAACAAATCAATTTAAAATTTTATTTCGCAATATTAACAACGCACTAAAAGACGCACTGAAAACGACTGATGTTTGGGTTTTCCCGATTCTTTGATCATGATTTATTTTATTTTTTCATAACGTTTAAACACGTATAAAATGCTTAAAATAGTTCCTTAGTTGATACTTTAAATGTATTTGTACTTTATAATACTAATACCTAAACGTTTACTAAAAATAAAAGCGGATTTAAAATATTTTTTGCGCATTTAAATTTATTCGATTTCCGTAAAATAATAGAAGATAACTATGATTGTTTTTATGAATCCGAATGTTATTAAATCACATCTCCCTTTGGGCGTTATGTCACTCTAGCTCATTCTTATAGATATGAACTGTTGATAACTATTAACAATTAAATCAATTAAAATGTTGAAAACAATGAAACAATAACATCAAGTAAAATAAGGATAACAAATTGAACAATAACATCGATTAAAATGTTGATAACAAACGAACATTAACATCGATTAAAATGTTGCCAAGAAACTGTACTAGCTTTCCGGTAAATAAACTGGCCAACATTAAGGAATGCGACGCTGAATTGACGTCAGCAATGTAGAGTGTGATGATAAAAGCAGACACTTCTTTTCTGCTCCGCGGGCCGCCCACCGTCCTCATTAGTGGGACACATAAACGTCTGGTACAGAAAGCTCTTGCCTGAAAAGGTTTGTAATTACAACGAAGAGTTCCCCCGCTTTGGTCTCATTTATCAAACCTTAAAGAAACTAATTGGACATTAACGGACACGGGGAATATAATTTTTCGCTAACAATCTTTTCGATTTGGACAACATATGAATTCATTTCCCGTGCCCGCTGCTGTAGGCGAACCGGGTGGTGCTGTGACGTCGGCAAACAGGGTAAAACCGGGCGAAACAGGAAACTCTAACGTCGGGTAGCCGGGCCTTCAGAAACGGAAGTTGCGTGCAAACGAGGATCCGCCCGTAGTGATTTCTGCCAGAACGAGCATCGGAAGTGAAGAAGGAGAAGGTCCCAGGAACCTTGTGATTGGCCGAGTCTCTGAGTTGAGGGCATGCTGGGAAGGCACGAGTGTATTGATACCGGGCGAGCGCTCATTAGCTCACTAATCACGGGGCCAACATGGTGGCTCAGCCGGGCGGAAAACATGTCTCGTTTCCATGCCTTTCGTCTCGTTCATGACGGATGAGAACTGGGGGGAAGATCTCAAGGATACCATCTTGTAACCATCCTTTAATGAGGGCTTCCATCAGAGGGCTTTGGTTTCCTTTGCTTTCAAATTAAACAGACTTAACTATGACTTTATTTTACACCATATCACTGGTAAATAGAGAGAGTGAAATGGGGCTGGAGATGGAGATGGAAAATTAAAAACTCTGTACATATATTTGTGGCTTCAATAACATAATCTATGAAAGTATTTATAAAATAGAAAATTGTGAAAATAAGGAATAAAAAGTTCTTGGGTTTTTTTTTTTATGTGTTGATATTACTATTGGTTTACATGCAGCTACACTACTACATGGATTAACTTCAGAGAATCCATAATAAAGCATTCACGTAATTCTTATCAGCATGTTGACATAAGTATTTACTATGTCAGACATGTCGAACTTTTATGTCAAGAATTTCCATCTATTATGTCAGGTATGTCCAACTTTTATATCCGGTATATCCAACTGTTATGTCAGGTGTGTCCAACTGTCATGTCAGGTGTGTCCAACTGTTATGTCAAGTGTGTCCAACTGTTAGTCATGTGTCCAACTGTTATGTCAAGTGTGTTCAACTGTTACGTCATGTGTCCAACTGTTATGTCATGAGTGTCCAACTGATATGTCAGGTGTGTCCAACTGTTATGTCAGGTGTGTCCAACTGTTATGTCAAGTGTGTCCAACTGTTACGTCATGTGTCCAACTGTTATGTCATGAGTGTCCAACTGTTATGTCAGGTGTGTCCAAATGTAATGGCAGGTACGTCCAACTGTCATGCCAGGTGTGTCTAACTGTTATGTCAGGTGTGTCCAACTGTTATGTCAGGTGTGTCCAACTGTTACGTCAGGTGTGTCCAACTTTGACGTCAGGTGTGTCTAACTGTTAACTGTTATGTCAGGTATATCCAATTGCGACCCCCAAGTTATGGAATACTGTCTTAGACTATTAATAAATAAGTACACTACAGTTTTAAAAAAAACATGACTTGATGATCATTTAAATATTTAAAAACATTTGTAAAAACAGTCATCTTATCGGCAGACGTTTTAAAACTTTATATGATTTTTTTATCTTGTCTATGTGAATGTGACTGAGCCATCATTGGTCAACCATACCGGTCAAGTCAATGTGACTGGGCTGCCACTGGTCAAAATCACCGGTAAAGTGAATGTGACTGGGCCACCATTGGTCAAACTCACCGGCCAAGACAATGTGACTGCCATGGACCACCATTGGTCAAACTCGCCGGTTTATTCAATGTGTTAGAGCCATCATCGGTCAAGAGTCATTTGTCATATCTCTATTATATTGCAAACGTTGGTCAAACCCAAGTCATTGAGCAATTATTTGTCCCAGTAAATGGTAAAACCTGTTTGATATAGCCATGGTTGGTCACACTGAGTGGTCAAACCTATTTGATAGAGCTATGGTTGGTCACACTGAGTGGTCAAACCTATTTGATAGAGCCATGGTTGGTCACACTGAGTGGTCAAACCTATTTGATAGAGCCATGGTTGGTCACACTGAGTGGTCAAACCTATTTGATAGAGCCATGGTTGGTCTTACTGAGTGGTCAAACCTATTTGATAGAGCCATGGTTGGTCACACTGAGTGGTCAAACCTATTTGATAGAACCACCTTTGGCCACACTGAGTAGTCAAAGCTATTTGATAGAGCCATGGTTGGTCACATTGAGTGGTAAAACCTGTTTGATAGAACCACCTTTGGCCACACTGAGTGGTCAAACCTATGTGATAGAGCCATGGTTGGTCACACTGAGTGGTCAAAGCTATTTGATAGAGCCATGGTTGGTCACACTGAGTGGTAAAAACTGTTTGATAGAACACCTTTGGTCACACTGAGTGGTAAAACCTGTTTGATAGAGCCACCTTTGGCCACACTGAGTGGTCAAACCTATTTGATAGAGCCATGGTTGGTCACACTGAGTGGTAAAACCTGTTTGATAGAACAACCTTTGGCCACACTGAGTGGTCAAACCTATGTGATAGAGCCACCTTTGGCCACACTGAGTGGTCAAACCTATGTGATAGAGCCACCTTTGGCCACACTGAGTGGTCAAACCAATGTGATAGAGCCACCGTTGGTCACACTGAGTGGTAAAACCAATTTGATAGAGCCAATGTTGGTCACACTGAGAGGTAAAACCTGTTTGATAGAACAACCTTTGGCCACACTGAGTGGTCAAACCTATGTGATAGAGCCAATGTTGGTCACACTGAGTGGTAAAACCTGTTTGATAGAACAACCTTTGGCCACACTGAGTGGTCAAACCTATGTGATAGAACAACCTTTGGCCACACTGAGTGGTCAAACCTATGTGATAGAGCCACCTTTGGCCACACTGAGTGGTCAAACCTATGTGATAGAGCCACCTTTGGCCACACTGAGTGGTCAAACCTATGTGATAGAGCCACCGTTGGTCACACTGAGTGGTAAAACCAATTTGATAGAGCCAATGTTGGTCACACTGAGAGGTAAAACCTGTTTGAAAGAACCAAATAGTGAAACGAGGTATGTGGAAGCTTGAAATAAGGTAACAGGACAAAAAACAAGGACGTTTCGGCATAAAGCCTTCCTCAGCCAACAATAGAAATGAAAATATAACAAAGAAAAGAACACAGTAGAAAACTCAAGCAGTATTCATTCGTCTCTCCGGAAGTGGGAAAACAGGAAGCGAGAGAATATAAATATTGACACTGTGAAAAATAAAGTCCACAATAATAATGGACCAGAATATCCAGGGATACATCAACAAACAGCAATAAGAAAATAGATGAAATATAGGGAAACGGAGAAACATCAGTAGGATATTATTTGATTAATACCATATGGAGATATGGTGCCAAACAGCTGAATAAATTTATTTTCCATTTTAACCCTATCTGGTGTGTTACTGCATGAAATCAATGCCGTAATGGTTACATCCAAAGCACCTTTATGTTCTTTTTGGTTGAAATGAGAAGAGACCGGGGAAGGTTTACATTGCTCAATATCCCTTAGATGTTCAGTAAACCTATCAGCCAATCTTCTCCCAGTTTCCCCTATGTAACTTGATTGGCATCTACGGCAAACAATCGCATATATTACATTTCTGCTGACACAGGTGAAACCCTCTTTAATGGTAAAAGTACCTTTAGGGAGGCCAATGCTATCAGTTTGGAGTGTAAAGGGACAAGTTCTGCAGCGGCCTCTTAAGCATGGTTTAGTACCAACGTAAGACGGTTCAGATCGAAGGCGACTATGAACCAGAAGATCACCTAGATTTCTGTCCCGTCTAAAGACAATCAGTGGAGGGGATGAGAAAACCCTGTTGGTATCAGGGTCAGCAAGAAGTATGCTACGATTTTTTAGGAATATTTTTTTGGCAGTTAAATTGTGAGGGTGGTAGGTTAGTATAAGTTTGGTACGATCCTCATTGTTGTTAGGGCGAGTTTTAAAAGCCTCTTTTCGTGTGATCGTGCTGATGCGATCTAGTGCTGAGACCAGAGTAGTTTCAGGATAGGATCTGGAGCGGAAGAAATCCATCATTTCATCGGCTCTTTCTAGAAATTCCTCATCAATTTGGCAGAGACGCCGTAGTCTAAGAAGTTGTGAGAAAGGTATGGAGTCTTTGCATGATTTAGGGTGGGAGGATGAGTACAATAGGTAACTATGGCTGTCAGTAGGTTTGTAGTAGGCAGATGTAATCAATACGTTTTCTTTCAAAGTTACGGTGATATCAAGGAAGTTGACAGAATGTCCAGAGATTTGAGAAGTAAATTTTATTGATGGGTGAAATGAGTTTAAAAAATCTATAAATTTCTGGAGATCATTAGTTTCCATGCTTGTGATGCCTATGCCGTCATCTATGTATCTCCTATAAAATTCAGGAATATGGCCAGTATATGCCCTCTCTGCCATATATTCAAAATGACCCATGAATAGGCAAGCATAGCTGGGGCCCATTTTGGTGCCCATGGCTACACCACTAATTTGGTCAAAGAAATGGCCATTAAATTCAAAGGAGTTAAGTTCAAGTACCAGTTCAGCCAATCTGATGATAGTGTCAGTAGGAATAGAGGAGTGCGGTTTTTTTTCTAGGAAAAATTTCAAGGCCCTAAGGCCGTCAGCATGTGGGATTGATGTGTATAAGGAGCAGACATCAAGTAAAAACAGTGAGTGTTTTGTGTCAGGGTTGATGTTTAGAGAATTGAATGTCACTAAAGCGTGATTTGTATCTTTAATGTAGGAGGGTAAAGAGGTAACATAGGGTTGAAAGACTTCATCAAGAAATTCTGAAATGTGTTCAGTAGGGCAAGCGCAGGCCGAGACAATAGGTCGTCCCGGGTTGCCCACTTTGTGAATTTTAGGCAGCGAATAGAAAGAAGGTTTGCCAAGGTCACTATTAAAAATGTGTAACGAAGAGGCCGATTTTTTTGAAAGAACCACCTTTGTCCACACTAAGTGGTGAAACCTATGTGATAGAGCCACCTTTGGTCACACTGAGTGATGAAACCTATTTGATAGCGCCGCTGTTAGTTAAAATGAGTGGTCAAAGCTATTTGATAGAGCTACCGTTGGTAATACTGAGTGGTCAAACCTATTTGATAGAGCCGCCGTTAGTTAAAATGAGGGGTCAAAGCTATTTGATAGAGCCACCGTTAGTTAAAATGAGTGGTCAAACTTATTCGATAGAGCCACCGTTGGTCACAATGAGTGGTCAAAGCTATTTGATAGAGGCACCGTTGGTCACGATGAGTGGTCAAACCTACTTGATAGAGCCACCGTTGGTCACACTGAGTGGTCAAGTCTGTATAGCCCAACTTTTGTTCCAACGAAATTGTCAATTCTATGGGCTGTGCAATGGAGTCCCCATTGGCAATCTCAGTGATAGATTGTCTGTGTACAATACAGCCACCATGTGTTCAACTCAGTTGTCCAGACTATGCGTGCTCCGTAGCGCCACTTTTGGTCATGCTCAGTTGTCCAGACTATGCATGCTCCGTAGCGCCACTTTTGGTCATGCTCAGTTGTCCAGACTATTCGTGCTTTGTAGCGCCACTTTTGGTCATGCTCAGTTGTCCAGACTATTCGTGCTTTGTAGCGCCACTTTTGGTCATGCTCAGTTGTCCAGACTATTCGTGCTTTGTAGCGCCCCTTTTGGTCATGCTCAGTTGTCCAGACTATTCGTGCCTCGTAGCGCCACTTTTGGTCATGCTCAGTTGTCCAGACTATGAGTGTGTCTCTTCGGTTTATTTTTGAAGGATGCGGAGTTCTGAAAAGGAGGGGGGGGGGGGGGCTTTTTTTTTGTTTTTTTTTTTGGGCGGGGAAAAGGGGGGGGGGGCATATTGTGTGTGCTTCCTTACGCCTTGCAGGTGTGCGTCTTTGACGCGGCAAAGCAGAAACCAGATTTCACATGAAACGTTGATGTTATTTGATAATTTGAAGCTACACAAAAATATTGACACTTAATCTGAGTTTATTTAGAGTATTTTTATTAAAATCTCCGACCAAAGAACAAAAAAAAATATAAATATTGTCAGGCAACCGGTAAAGAACACAAGTTGGCGCACAGTTTGTCATCTGATGAAGCTCTCCAAAATAAACCAAGAATATTGCCGTTTTAATAGGCTTTCGGCTTGCCTAATTGCCCTCCTGTGACCATACTTCAGGATTTGGCCGCTTACTGTCAGGCGAAACGCCGAGCGCCGATAATTAAAGCCGATTGTTCTAGTGATTAGCTCCTGGGTAATGAGCTGCCTGGCCTGACCAGTGGATGGCTCTATCACATAGACACGTGACCAGTGCCTGGCCAATGGGGATGGGGGGCGCTGGGGGGGGGGGCTCTGTCACCTTGACATTGCACGCAGTCATGGGATAGTGAGGGTGCCGGCCAGGTAGAGGAATGATTGAGTGAGGTGCTTGCATGAGTGAGTAAGTGAGCCGCTGACCGAATGTTTGAGTTGAAGCAAAGATGATTGAAAGATTGTATGCGTTAAATAATTGTTTTGACAATAATCGAACCAATGTCTTTGAAAATTGATTGAAGTGTAACTGATTCATAATGGATGAGTGATTGCTAGATTCGGAAAGGATTGGATGATTGATTAAACTGAATTCCTGTGTGGCTATCCAAAAGGTGGCATGATTTCAGAATATGGCGTTACACGAGTGAGAAGTTCAATGGACGTTTAGTGAGTGCATTAAATGAAAGAGTCAATCTGTAGAGACGTGTGTCATGAATAATTGTTCAAATGATCGGAGGTTTGATTTACTTCGTTTGACGGTACGAATGTGTCAATGCAGATTTTACAATCAAAATTTTGAAACAAAAAGCAACGAATTCGAAAATACGAAAAACTAAAATAATGTTTATGTTTATGCTCGCACTCATAAATATAAAGAGGGATATTACTCATTTTAGTGGTCCACGGATATACAAAAATAACTTTGCACATATGTGACTTTATATGTAAAGCCAGTTATCAATTTAAAATACAGTTGTCACGTAGTATGTCAATACTGGTTTACATAGCTTCCATGTTTTGGGGGGTTTTTGTTTTTGGTTTTTAAATTTTACGTCCACTCACTTCCTTTCTGTTCGTCTGGGTTTGGTTTTTAAATTTTACGTCCACTCACTTCCTTTCTGTTCGTCTGGGTTTGGTTTTTAAATTTTACGTCCACTCACTTCCTTTCTGTTCGTCTGGGTTTGGTTTTTAAATTTTACGTCCACTCACTTCCTTTCTGTTCGTCTGGGTTTGGTTTTTAAATTTTACGCCCACTCACTTCCTTTCTGTTCGTCTGGGTTTGGTTTTTA